>JAODLL010026078.1:17500-21762 GCA_026546735.1 Forbesichthys agassizii | reverse complement strand
ATGTACACACACTGAGACAGATTCAAACCTAATGTACACACACACCAAAACAGATTCAAACCTAATGTACACACACACCAAAATAGATTCAAACCTAATGTACACACACACCAAAATAGATTCAAACCTAATGTACACACACTGAGACAGATTCAAACCTAATGTACACACACACCAAAACAGATTCAAACCTAATGTACACACACATCCAGACAGATTCAAACCTAATGTACACACACACCGAAACAGTTTTAAACCTAATGTGTACACACACACACACACACACACACACACACACTGATCTGACTAAATACCTTTAAGGAGGCAGACTTGAATCATTTTAATTGTGAGATAACTGAAGCAGAATAGAAGTCACACACACCCTGCTAAAAACTCCAGCATAAACCAGCATGAATCATAACGTGTGATCTCCTACCGGTCCTAATGTCAGTCTAAGGGAGATATGTTAAACACAAACATGGGTTCCTGTAGCACAAAAACAACAATCTTAAGTAAGTTACAAAAACACACATTTCTGATAACCACAACCTGTTAACCCTGGTCAAATCAATCATACATTACACTATATGTATATTCATTCAGCAAACACATGCTGTCAATATAATTAACTCAAGACATCACAGCCTAATGTCTAAGAGCACATCCTTCTCACACAAAGAACACGCTAAGCCTAAAAAAGTGTTATCACACCAATCAAAATAGCAGGCAGGGACAATACTGTAAATATAGCCTATATATATAGGTGCATTCTCTTCTCATCCCAACACCATCAAATGGCACGAAAACAGAAAATTACGACAATACAATATTTCTAAAAACCAAACACAGTACAGTCAGAAGTCATTCAGTGTAACCTTTTCTGGTATACAGGAAGAACGATTTCATTTTTTACACATTTCTAATTATATATATATATTTTTTTTTAATATATACTGTTTATATGTGTATATATATGTTACATTACTGTAAGGGGGCTCATTTGTAATGTATAAAAAATCCCCTAAAATAGAAATTTTGTGACATCATTTACATCATTCATTCTTCATTCTAAATATTTTGGTAGAATCCTTATCTCCTTCCCTGTATCCTCATCTCCTTCCTCATGTCCTCATCTCCTTCCCCATGTCCTCATCTCCTTCCCTCTATCGTCATCATGGCTATATGAGTTCCACAAAGACCTCCAACCATCTGCTCCTGTTCACGGGAGGTGAGTGTGTCTGTGGTCTGAGTGACAGAGGCAGCAAACACAATAAACTACAATGTGCAGACATGTACTTTCCTTACTAACCAATCAACCGTGTGCACCTGTCTGTCTGCCCGTATGTCTGTCTGTCTGTCTGTCTGCCCGTATGTCTGTCTGTCTGTCTGTCTGTCTGTCTGCTTTCTCTCTCTGACACTCTCAGACAGATTTCTAGGGGGGTGGGGGGGTATCTCTTGGTGTTGGGTCAGGGCTGGGTGGAAAAATCTCTGGTCACATGACTCGATCTGCACTGCCCTGTTGTTTACATCCACTCTGATATACCCCCACTGCTCCCCCAGTGGTCAGGTGGCGCCTTGCATCGCTGACACCACCATCGTTGTGAGCTGATGAATGCGGGCAATACTGTACAGCGAAGGTTGGAAAAGCGAAATATAAATGCAATCCATTTACCATTTACATGCACACAGCCTGGCAGATAGAGCTGTGAGGTTACTCTTAGTGCACACAGTCAGAAATCAATAGAGCTCTGAATACACAGCGTTTAACCCCCTCCTCGCCCTGATGAAGGTGAAGCAGGCCCATACAATGTCAACCCCCCACCCCCTACCCAAGACAAGAAACCCACCATTCATTTAGGAGGGAAATTTGAGCTGTGACAACTTCTCTCTTCCTGATGCTGAATTATTAAGAGCTACAAAGGTGGGCACACACACAAACACACATGCCGATGTAATTTCATGCCAGTTAGCGATGGTGACTTTGATAAGTCAGACAGACATCGTGCTCCTCCCTAAGTTTCAGTGTTTTCTATTTCTCTCTGGTATTGTCTACTGCAGTCTTTCTCAAGCGGTCTGGGCTAGGCCCTCGGCCCAGCGGGTCTGCAGGGACGATCTTGACATTTCAGTCGCCCTAAATCCTATTACAATGTTCCCTTGTTATTAGTTTACTTATTCTGCACAACACACGGTGAAGTGAGCCTTTCCTCAGACGTGTCTACAGCCACCAGTGCCCACTAACACCTACAAGGACAGCAGGTTATACTAAGGGCTACGCTGACGCGATCGCAAACCAAAGTGCTACGCGTGTATTTCAGGCACATAGCTCCAGCATGTCAGTTGGTGCTCTGAGCCATTTCAGATGAAATGTCAGCCGCGCTTGCATTGTGTTACAAAAATGACACACTATACAGGCTATACAGATGCGTTCGCATCCATGTAGCGTGCGTAGACTATGAACCAGCCCTAAGATGACTGTGTTCATATTTTCGACCATTCTCTGTGGAAGTGTCTGCACAACAGCGTGTGACAGTGGCTACGCACGCAGCCAATCCCCTTCCTTTGATTGGGAATGTCCTTGGAACCGCGCTAATGTATAAGTAAGCTTTAATGCGTTTTTACGTGTTTAATGACATTAACAATGGTGTAAAATGAGGGATGCACTGTTTTAACAACGCAAGCATGTGCTCTACGGCCATTTAGGAAAATAACTGAAAAAAGGAATATACATAACTGACTCTCAGTAATTTTTTGATTTTCATATATTGAATTGAAAACAGGCCACAGGAACAATGTCTGTGTAAAGGAACAGACAATCTATGGTATTCCAGGATGTCCATGCACAGTACCTGGGACATGGGAGCCCTGGCATACACACTGAAAATAATACACTTTAAAGGAACATTAAAGAGAGTTGGCCCGGCATCAATGCGTTGTTTCCTGCATTTGCCACAGTAGATTTTGGGGGTGATCACAATGGCGATCATTACTCATTAGGGATGAAGGGGGGGGGGGGGAGGGTGCAGACAACATAGCCAATGACGAGGGACCGAAATCTGCGCTCTCATTGGCTGTCAAGTGATTCATATCCTCATAACCTACATGTGTGTGCTTGTGTGTGTGTGCATATGTGTGTGGGTGTATGTATGCATGCATGTGTGTGTGTGTGTATGTGTGTGCATATGTGTGTGTGTTTGTGCGTGCACGTGCACAAGTGTGTGCTTGTGTGCGTGCATATGTGTATGTTTGCATGTGTGTGCATATGTGTGCGTGTTTTTGTGCGTGCGTGAGCATGTGTGTGTGTGTGTGTGTGTGCGTGCATGTGTGTATCCAGACAGACCTGGTTCTGGCTGAGAAATGACGTCCTAGCACATCATCAGTCCCTTATTGATTCTCCTGCACACATGCTTAATTGAAGTTGTTGGGGTATACATAATTGAAGCCCGCTCTCCCTCTCTCTCTCTCCCCCTCTTTTCTCTAGAGAGAAAAACAGCAACCAGTTTGCCACCCTGTCTCATTTCTTTTCTACGGACAAGTGTTAATGGGATAGCCAGTGGCTATAGGGATTTGATAGAGAGAGAGAGAGTGCGTGTGTGTGCGTGTGCGTGCGCGTGCGTGCGTGTGCGTGCACGTGCATGCGCTGATAGCTGCTGAGTAAACGAGTCTAGGAGTGTGGAGGGGAGTGTTTAATGTGTTGCTCATGTCAATGTGTGTTTTGGATGCGGTGCCGAGCGTCATAGTGTGCATGGCATCATTAGCTCAAAGCTAACTCAGACTCAGCGATCACAAAGGTGGTTCAAGCAATCACATGTGGTTTTACAAATACTCTGTAATGGCTCCACGATGGTCCCACATGGCTGTAAGTTAAAGCTTTTATTTGTGTGTGTGTGTGTGTGTGTGTGTGTGTGCATTACAGCTGTTGTTTATTACAATGTTTATTACCTTATTTGAACATGAGCTGCTCTCAAACAGCAACTCAAAAAGACAAGAGTGACCAGAGTGTGACCAGAGGGAATATTGTGGCAACTTCGGTGCTAGACTTATCCAGACTGGATAAGCCAAAGGTGGGTCCGGACCCGAATTGAGGTCTGACATTTAGTGACCTCAGGCTCTGACCTAGATATCAATACACAGAGTAATGTTAGCTATGCTAATAGACGAATAACTAAACTCACAAGTATTTTACAGTCATTTTAACCCAACATGGGCAACTGAGAAATCCCCACTGCAAACAGTTGAGAGACACATTGTTGTTGTCTAACGAC
>JAODLL010026078.1:0-12500 GCA_026546735.1 Forbesichthys agassizii | reverse complement strand
TTAAGGGATATATTAATAGAATTGACTGGACTGATGTGAAGGTGTAACCCCCAGAGGATTAAGATCTTGATTCAGGTGGTCTACCATGTTCTCCCTAATCCATCCAACCTGTGGGGTCACTAAAGACGTGACCAGGTCCTCACGTCATTGCTGAGGCAAGCGGATTAACAACAACAGATACAGTATGCCCAACCGCCATTCAGGCACCCAACAGCCAAGACGATTATGTTCGTAAAGGAGGGAGAGCGGCCTTAGAAAAAGTGCTGCACTGTACCTTCACCTACAATACTACCCAGTCCACTAAAAGACGGTGCAGAAAACCTGATGAGTGATTAAGAGGCAACGCGACTTCAAAAAACAAGGCACTCAAGCGGATTTAGTAAAAGAAAAAAAGCCTTTAATGTATGGGCTAGGACACCAACGCGTTTTGGATATTGCCTTCGTCAGAGTCACAGTCCACATTGAGAACAGACATCAACTTGGTCTCTGAAGTCACAAGACATCTGATCTTACTGAAGCTGACTGTGCCCTGGGAGGATAGGATGGAGCAGCTGCAAGAGAGGAAGAGGGCAATGTACCAGGAGCTGGTGAAGTACTCCTGGTACATTGTGTATACCAGTGGAGGTGGGCAGTCGGGGTTTGCAAGATATTCACTCAGCAAGGGTTATGGAACCCTGGGCATTATGGGAGCACGCAGGAGAAGAGCCATCAACAACAACAACGTGGAGGTGGCAGAGAAAGAATCCAGATGGCTAAAAAGGAATTCATTGTGGCATCAGGAGAATGCCATTCAGAAAACAAACCTCGGTGACCTCAGGTCACCTGGTTGAGGGCGTTTGTGGCCCTGAAACAACCAATGACTCCAGGATACAACACTGATAATCTGTCTCAATTTAAGCATGGAGAGATGTGTGATTCAGTGACTCTACAGTGAATGTATTATCAGAACTCATGAACATATAAATCTACACAGGATGGGGGCAGGATGGTAGAGTGGTCGGGCTCCCAGGCAGAAGGTTGTGGGTTTGAACCCCGGTGTTGACATACCGGTGAGCATCCTTGAGTGGTTGGTCGCACCTTGCATGGCAGCAATCATCATCGGTGTATGAATGTGTGTGTGAATATTAGGCAAAATACTGTAAAGCGCTTTGGATAAAATCGCTATATATAAGCAGTCCATTTACCATCTACACAAATGTGTGAAACAGTATAGCCTAGGGTTTTAGATACTGTGTTTTTCTCCATTAACGACTGACCTGAACAGTTTATGATGTTGTATATGGCTTTGATTTATTCCTTCCCTATCAAACATAGGATTAGACATAACATATACTGCGTTATTATGTATGGTTCAGGAGATATGATGCAAAATGCATAATTTGGTTATGGACAAAAAAAATATGGTTGCCACCATAAGGTGTTTTCACAATGGCTCCATTTCTGTTGTTCTATTTCTGTTATTATTACAATGACAACTATAATAAGATACAAGGTACAGGTATGCAGGGTTATCATAACAAAATATACACTAGTCTCTAGTGTATATTTTGGTAGGACATAAAAAATACCAAAAATGGTTGGTCACCTTGGGTGATACCTATTTGTATAGCTACTAAAGGAAGTTAACATGTAGGCCTTCGACAGCACAGAAGTTCTGTCAATGTTGGTGCATATTGGCTGCTTTCTGTGATCATAACAGTAAAGCTGCCATGTTGTAGTTCAGGTTTGCCTTTGTGTTGAATGTTTGGGTCCAGTCCTCATATAACAACATTGTGAATTGTGTGAATTTTGCTAGCAAAGTACTGCTGTTTAATAATCAACTTCCCTTTTAGCAATGAGATAATATAATTTTCTCAAGAGATTAAAATCTGCAAACCCATGTTCACTTTAGCATTCTTCTGCAAACCCATGTTTGCTTTAGCATTCTCACAGACACCCTGGATGGTGGACCAATGGTGATAGTAAATTGATTGCTTTTATCCAAAGTGCTTTACAGTATTTTTCCTCACATTCACCCATTCACACACTGATGGTGATTGATGCCATGCAAGGTGTAACCAACCACCAGGAGCAGTTGGGGGGTTAGGAATCATGCTCAAGGATGCTTACAGGTAGGTCAACACTGGGGTTTGAAACCACGACCTTCCGGCTGGATACCCTGATAGTGGTAGATGAAACAATATAGACAGGTGAATCAGCTACATCTGTTTGTATACCACACCCAGTAGGAGGCAATGACTGCAAACACTTCCCAATAGAGCATGTCCAGACTCCAGACTCTATTTACCAAGCACATTTTGGGCAGCTTACACAAGGCATTACACAAAACTCATTACAATTTGCTACTGCAAACTTGACTTTTTTAGTTTGAGCAATGTGCAGGCGGCCCATACATGTGTTAAAACAACTGGCATGCAAAAACTACTTGTCTGCTGTGGTAACAAACAAAAGCTTTCTTAAGCTCTAGGTAATAAAAAATAAATTCTAAAATATAACTCACTCACATTAAACTTCATAATATAAAATAATATCATGGCTGTTATGTTTCTAGTACCTCTTGGAGAAAGCGGGGGTCGCCAGTCTCTGGCACTGTTATTTTGGGGGCTGCAAGCTGAGAATTTTGGGAACTCTCGGTCTAATGGTGTGGGTTGTGAACTCCCAGCCGGAAAATAATGCGTTCCAGCCCAGGAGTTGGTTTACCTGTAAGGATATTTGAGGAAGATGCCTGACCTGCTATCTTTGTTATATTTCTAAATATACTTATTGTTTAAGTCTTTGGATAAAAGATTCTGCTAAATTATTTAAATTTAAACCAAATCAGCTTTGCCGCAAAATATCTTAGGTTGTACTTTTAAGGTGCAGGTTGACATCTAAAGGTGTTATGGAGGATTTAGCACCCTGGACATATTTACGCACTGTAGAGATGAGGCTCTAATAACGTTGTCACGGTGACTGCAGTGGCCTGTCTGTTATCATTTAGTACTTAGTATTTAGCATGTTGCTAAATCAGTCTAGACGCTGACATCCCCATCCTGCTGTACTGACAGGTCATGTGACACCTCATTTGTAGGCAGCTGATTGGCCACTGGTGTAAGAGCTCATTTAAAGACATTAAGTCCCAAAATGAGCAGAATTACAATTGAACTTTTAGACAAAAATCAAACAAAACAAAAGCCAGCTGTGCAGCATAATTCACATTTATTCAAACAGAAAGCTAACAAATATTTTCTTTCTGCACAATGAAATTAGATTTTCATGAAGATATTTTCATAATGTATACTTTACTCAACAAGAGCCAACAGCCAGAATTAAGAACTTTATTGTTTAGCGATAAGCGTAGACTCTTAGATCTGCTGGAGAGCCTAGCAGAGATGCTGTCCATCTTAAAAAAGGCTCCCGCAGATGAACCATGGAGATGCTACTTTCCATATCATTGGTTAGCACCCTGGTCAGGACCCTGTTGAGAGCCTGCCTTCATGTGTCTGCAGTTTGGAGTCAGAGGAAAGAGTTCAGGTTCATCTTACTTTGCTTGCAACAAACAGGCAGCAAACGCAATACTAAGCAGTAGACATGCTGACATCACAGAGGGTGGTTGTTATTTGGGAGGGGCTCATCTTAAGAGTAAATGGTTGAGAGGGGAATGGGGGGTGGGGGGGTATTTGATTGGAAGAGAGGGAGTTCTTGGACTGAGCTCTTGTTGGCTGCTAATGTACAAAAGGATTGTTTGCTAAGGCGAGGAATAAATATGGGCCCGAGCAGAACATTACAATATGATTGCTGGTGGGCCAATTAGTCAGATGCCAACAAAACTGACAATGAATAAATATTTGAAAAAAAATGTAAAAAACATTATTGTAGTCCCTGATTATTTGTGTGTGTAACTTGTAAATTATTCTTAGGTTAATTGTAGGATTATATATTTTAAATCTGTTATCAACTTTATTATTATCAACTAGATTAACACTAATTATTAGAGAAACGTTTCCCCCCTCTATCTTAATGTGAAGTATAGTTGTCTTGCCTGTTTTCAGGTAGGACATATATAATTTATCAACAATGTTTCTATAGCCAGTCATAGTATAAGGGCCATTTACCTGCGCTTGTCCATGAGACTCTGTATTTCGTAATCTGTATGAAACATACAAAATATTTATGTCAACCGCATCATTCGTTTAGCATTCACATCAACAACACATGTGTATTGGCCGCAGCAGCCTTACAGCATCATTACCAGAGGGAATACAAGAGAGCGAGAGGTGCAAACATGGCCACTTCCCATAGTGTGATCCCATAGTGTTACATAAGGCAGGGCTATTCATTCAAGGTCCTGTGGACCCCCTGTCCTGCATGTTGTAGATATCTCCCTGATCCAACACACCAAATGCACATGAGTTGTGAATAAGTCGTTATCAGGCTTCTAACGACCCAGTCATTGGAAAAACTCTAAATGATCCGGTCCTCACAGGGATCACATAATTCATTCACAGGTCATTCAGTTTCAGAGATCTTTCAATGTGAATACCAGATGTGAGTTACCTAGTGCTTCTTTTTTGCCTCCTCTGTTGAATGCTTTTACCCTGCCAATAAACCCACATTCTCCAGGTTCAACCATCATGGTGGCCATCAGGAACAGGACAGCAAACAGCACGACACACTTCATCCTGATCTGGTGAACAGGGGTTCAGTGCTTTACTGAGGGGTATTGCATTAACACTCGTCCATGTAAATACATGGTTGTTTATACATTAATAATAAAAAATATTCAAGTTTTAAAATCTTGAAATGAAAAGCACCTAAAAGCATGTGGTGGATAACAAGACTTTCAGTGCCTTTCCCAGGATATATTAGATCACTGTTCATCAATGCATCATTTTATAGTGAAATAATATTGTAGTAATATGTTTCTTACCTTTCTCAAAGTCAAAGTGGAAAAGCGTAGCTCTGAAAGAATGTGAAATCTGAGGTTGTTGTGTGAATTGGGCTTTTAATGAACTGCTGTTTTTATATAGGAATTGATTTCCCTTTATTTCAATATTTCCTGTTTCGCACATTTACACAATACCTTGGCGGATGTGCAACAATAGGGTAATTTAGGTGAGAAAACATGTCTGACAGTTGAAACTGTCAGTTTTTTTCCAGTCATACATCCTAATGGGTGTAGAACGAGTTTTAATCAGTTAGGGCAGCTTTAACTAATTGGCAATGGCGTTGCTTTAACTGTGTATCGCTTAATTCGCTGCATTGCTGCCACCAACATTTTGGACAGAAGACCGATCATATTGTTTCCAGGATGGGGGGTCTTGTCTCCCATCCCCATTTTGGCCGCTTTTACCCATGATCATGATCTTTCGGTCACGACCCACCCTTCATGACCAAAGGTGAGGATAGGAACAAAAATTGCTGAACAGCTGCTCTAATTCTCGCGCCAATCTCCCGCTCCATTGTCTCTCGTGAACAAGCCCCCGAAGTACTCCTTCCCTTGGGGTAAGGACTCATTCCCTACCCGGAGTAAGCCCTCCATCGGTTTCCTGCTGAGAACCAAGGCCTAAATAAAGTATAAAGTATAGGGTCTGAAGCGCAAGGCGCATTAAGGCATGTCACAATCCACTTTTGCTAGTTTAATTCTGGAAAAACTTGGTTGTACTTTTTCTCTGTATTATTCATTGGTGTTTTTTTGGCATAACATACAATACATCAGAGTGTCATCCCCCATTCCCTTCAAGAAAATAGGGATGCTCGTCCCTTGGCATATTTTGCAGTTAAAAGAAAGTGTTTCTCTCAAGGAAACGACTCATCTGCTTGTTTGGAAAGTGAAGGATTATTTCGTCATAGAAGTGAAGTTTTTTCCTAACAATATACACTAAACCACAAAGAGGTTGTCCTACCTAAATGCTAATTTAAATAGATAAGTCTTAAGATATTTATTTGATATAACCACAGACTCCAATGATATCGGGGGTAAAGGGAGGGAGTTCCAGAGCCTAGGCGCCACAGAACTAAAAGCACGGTCACCTCTTGTTTTAAAATGAGTCCTGGGGACGACTAAAAGAGCCTGGCTGGAGGACCTTAGAGCCCGTCTAGGAGACTGTTGAAGTAGAAGGTCCGCGATATATGAGGGAGCTTTACTATGAAGGGCCTTGTAGGTCATTACTAACATTTTAAAATCGACTCTAAAACTAATAGGCAGCCAGTGCAAAGCAGAACTGCAAGGGGAAGTGGGCAAGGTAGAGGAGAAAGAGTTGTCATTGAGATTCGGCATATCCTTGATCCAGATCAATATCGGCTTCCAGTTTTGTGGTACAGTAATATCAGACAAAGTTTTCACCAAGGCTGATTTCACACCCATCTATATACCCAACTATTTGACCCTGGACAGTGTAACCCCAGCCCTATGCTGCATACCCATTCCCCAGGCAAGTGAGGAGTAATGTGGGGACCGTAGATGCTTCTTCTGTCCAAGAGGGTAGACAGGGCACTCCAGGAGATTCTTACCTTGCTGTTTAGCAAGACAACATTTAGCACTTAGTGTTGAGTTTAGGAAGTATTACTGCATGGCCAGCCAAAACTCTACACATTATTTTTTTGGCTTTACATGCATGTGTTCCTGTACAAAAAGTATATTGTTTAGTTTTCGTGTATGCTGAACAACAGTATGACAGTAATTATAGTGATGTTTTGCAGAAAAAATATGTATTTATTCACCATTGCATTGGTGTTTACTGTAACCCCTCTCAGCAGGTTATTTTGCAGAGCATCGTATGGAAATGAAAGACAAGTGCTTGAGCTTTAGAACAGCCATTTTATGCAAATACTTGATTTTCAGATGTGTTTACGGTATTTTAAATGCAGTGTTTCATTTTGTAGGAGATATGAGACTGTAATTTCATGTAGGTATACAGTATATGCGTGTGTGTGTGTGTGTATGTGCATGTATATATTTTTGTACTGTATATTGTGTGTGAAAACAGTGTAGGATCGGAAACGCTCTACTGGCACTTTTACCGTGTTTTTCCAGTTGTGTGTCCGAGGAAAGGGCTTTTCCGGTTACAATTATTGTTTTATTACTGGCTGTATAAATTTACTTATTTTGTTTACATCTATAAATGTAAAGCACTTTGTGACTCTTTGTCTGGGAAAAGCGCTATATATACATTTCTTAATCTTCTATTGAAAACAATTTGACTTAATTTAATAAAACGCGTGAAAGCAGTTGTAAAAACGAATTAGAGTAGTTTTAATGAGTAATGGTGACTACAGTGTCTGTTATCAGTTTGTACATTCCAGATGCTCACATCCTCATCCTGCTGTGCTGATGGGTCATGAGTCAACTGATTTGAAGGCTGCTGATTGGCTACCAGTGGAGGAACTAACTACAGATGAGTTCTGAGGCCCAAAATTACCATTGAACCTTTAGACATACGTAAACACAAAAGCCAGTCGTAATGCAGCCAATTTATTTCTACAGTAAGAACATGTTGTAATTTCAGTATCATAATATGTATTTTTCTTGTTTTCTTTTAACCGTTCTTATACTACTTATGTTGCTAAAAATAAATAGCTCAGGGAGGCCCGGTCGCCGTACCGGTGTTGTTAAAGATGCGTTTATTGTCACATACACAGTGGGCAGCCGCAGTGGGCAGCCGCCCAGGGACCAACTCAAGATTGGAGCCAGTGTCTCTGGTCACATGGCACTAACCGGATAATGAATCTAAAATGTTTTTGATAGTCGGGGAAACCGAAGCACCCGATGAAACCCACGGACACGGGGTGAACATGCAAACTCCACACAGAAAGACTGTGCATGTATTCTCTCTCTGTAAAGCACTTTGTGCTGCAATTCTTTCTGAAAAGTGATGTACAAAAAAGTATTATTATTATTATTATTATAATAAATAAGTTGCTCTCTTTATATAATCATTTATTAACGTTTATTTAAATATGTCCTGTTTTGAAATCAAATATATTTCACACATTTACACAATACCTTGATGGATGTGCTAAAATTGGGAAATAGGTGAGATCTCTTGACTCACGTGAGTACAATTATGTTTCATTTAGGCATTGTACATACTACAGGTCAATATTGGACATGTTGGGATGATGGACATGTCAGTATACCACGGATAATGCCGTCCCACAATTCCTTGGGATGCACCAATCGGCCATTCACGAAAACAAACGATCACCATAATATCAAATGTATAGGACTATCTTAACATAGACAATACATTTGACAATTATTTTCATATACAGCAATCATACAAAACACGTTTTCTTTTCAGCTCCCTGAACGTTACTGGGTAATATAAACATTGCAGCAAACATCTCCAGTTCCAAAATATTGTATTGACAGCGCTACACCCCCTTTGCCAGAGCTCCTAGATTTTGTGTGTGTGTAGTTTGTGATGAATTTAAGTAATGTTATGTTAAGGCATTATTAGCTTCATTAGTACATCAAGATGTTGCTAAATCAGTCTCACATTCTTGTCCTGCTGTGCTGACAGGTCATGTGACCGCTCATTTGAAGGCAGCTGGTGGAAAAGCTAGTCCCAAAAAAATGTATTTGAAAAGTAAGCTAACAGACATTTTGTTTCTGCACACTGACTGATGATTATTAGCAAACTATGAAGCATATTTCACTCAAGAAGAAGCCTGCATTAAGAACTTTATTGTTTATTGATAAGCATAGACTCTTAAATCTGCTGGAGAGCTTAGCAAAGATGCTCGCTAGCTTCAGGAAGGCTCCTGCAGATGAACCACGAAGAGAGTCTGGAGGTTGCTACTGGCCGTAACCCTGTCTGCCCCGGTTGTATCTCTGGTCACGATCCTGGTTATTACCCTGGTTGTAACCCTGGTCAGGGTCCTGTTCCATTTGTCTGGAGTCATATATAACAGAAGAAGAGTTCAGGTTCGGTTTACTTTGCTTACAACAAACTAAGGCTTGGGGAAACAAGGCTGTTAACACTGATATCACTGAACATGATGAAATCACGGAGGGAAAACAAATGATGGCTGATGTACCAAACTAATCAATGGTGACTGGGACTAAACAGTATAGCAGTCACTGTGTGTTTGGTGTGTGGCTTGTAAGTTATTCTTACATAATAATATACAGTATAAAGTATATATAACATATATCATGTAAAATAAAATATAAATCTGGTTAATTGTTAAAAACTAATACACTAGATGTAATCACCTAGTTTGGCCTGACTTTGACCACCTCTTTGGCTGATCGGAGTTTCATTTACCAACACCAATACTTAATTAGTCTAATTATTAAGGGACATTTACCTCATCTTCTGCATGCGTCTGTGCTCTCGGTACACTGTATGACACATACAAAAGATTTATGTAAACCAGAGCCATGTAGAAGAGAGTTGCGTCAACTCCCTTCAAGTTGCTGAATTTAGCCACAAATACTAAAAGTTCCCTATAAATTATACTGTAAATGTAAATTGATGCATGTATTGACTACTTGTACATGTTTTTTATTTATATGAACCATGTAGACAATTTCTAAATTCTGTTGGTGCATCTCTCCTCTACACGGCTCTGATGTAAATCACATTATTCAAACAACATAACAACAACGAAAACAATAGCAAAACATTGTATGTTGGTTACCATAGGAACATTCCATCACATGGCGCTGCACAGGCAGCTCTTAACCTAGTTATAACATATGGTCTGTACAGACTAGTTAAAGTTAAACTCGGTTATTAAAGCTGGCCTAAACAAAACAGTTACAGGTCTAGGCCTCTTTGTCAGACTAATGCAGACATCGTTCACATTCAACTCTCCCTCAGAGATCCTTTAATCATAAGAAGCTCAGACGTGAGTTACCTTGTATACCAGTCTTGACTCCTTTGTAGGCAGCTTTTATGTGTTTAAAGATTTTAGAAAAAAAACATTCTCCAGGTTCAACCATCAACGTCATCAGGAACAGGACAGCAAACAGCACGACACACTTCATCCTGATCTGGTGAACGGGTGCAGTGCTTTACTGTGGGGTGTTGCATTAACTAACTAACTCATTAATAATAATTATTATTATTAACACTCCTCCATATAAGTACATGGTTCTTACAGTCTTACATGTCTGATCATGGTATGTTATTTGCAAACTGAAGGCATCTGGTGGATAACAATACGTTCACTGGCTTTTCCAGGATTTACACACCACTGGCTTTCATGTGTAGTTTTAAGGTGGTATCATTAATAATTATATAAATATGTTTCTTACCTTCTTCAAGTCAAAGTCAGAGTGATGCTGTTAAAAAGGGTATGGGTCTGAGGTTTGTCTGACTCACGCTTCTAAAGACGTACTGCTTTTATATAGGAATTGGTTTCCCTTTTCTGAAATATTTCCTGTTTCCTGTAATAAAATATCCTATCTCGTTTCAATTGTATTATTGATTTGAACTGCTAGCAAAAGCTAGGGCTATAGCTTGGGCCAGGGCCGTCACGATGGGACTGGCGTGGCTATCCCCAGAACCTAGGTCGGCTATACTCAGACCTTGTGTCGGCTATTCCCAGACCCTGGATCAATTATCCTCAGACCCTGGGTCGGTTATCCCCAGACCCTGGGTCGGTTATCCACAAGCTTGTCATAAACACATACTGTATTTGTGAAAACTTTATATACTTTTTGTGAGTCACATAAAAAGCTTTACATAATATATTTACCTCCCACTAATGCAGAAAGGTTTCTGGTCTGTCATGCCAAGTTTAACTTTCATGCAACATGAATAGACCTATGTGTGATCTGTGTAAGGTCCCAAAAATAAAAAATATATACATTCTTGCTCTTCTTACTGATAACCACACCACACTTCACCCAGTGGTGTGAGTGCAACCACCTCCATCTTAATGTAAGGAAAACAAATTAAATAGAAATAAGTTCCATGTCCCTCATAAACAGTCAGAAAAACCGAAGCACCCGGATGAAACCCACGGACCCTTTCACTATATAGAATAGAAACAATATAAATCTATTACAGCAAAACAGACAGCTGACGGAAGTTTCCGTCAGATTAAAAAAATGCTCAATTGTTACAGTAGGTCATGCAAAAGGTCAAATTGTACTACTGTCAAAGACTAGTCAAACTTTTCTTAAATAAATAACCAGAATTATCTAATTGTAGCACATGTAATAAGGAACTGTGTAAACGTGTGACGCTTCAGACATATGGCTTCACATTAACTGCATGATGCAACCAATAGATGTTCTGTATTATTAGAGGACATTTTTCAGAAAAGGGAAATCAATTTTGATATAAAAAGCGGTACTTCTTCAGATTCACACAAACCTACCCTGTGATCTACAGCGCCACTCACTTTTATTTGAAGAAGGTAAGGTAATATATATTTATATAATATTATTTAACTATAAAATAAAACATACAATAACAACAACAATAAAACAAACAAAGGTCTTACATAGTTAATGAAAACATGCAGAAGCTATTGAATGTATTGCTGTACACAACATGTTTTTTGGTGGGTTGTCATTTCACATTTCAGTTTTACATAATACAAATTATTTTAGCTTTTAGCTGTTAGTTTACAATGAGTTTTGGAGGTAAATGTTTGCAAAGAACTATCATGATGAGACATTCTGTAAAAGTCAGATATTTGCATTTAATGCAACACCCCACAGTAAAGCACTGCACCCCTGTTCATCAGATCAGGATGAAGTGTGTCGTGCTGTTTGCCGTCTTGCTCCTGGTGTCCACCATGGTGATTGAACACGGAGAATGTCGGCTTTCTAAAAAAGGTAACTCACGTTCATATTAAAAGATCTCGGTATGGCTGACGGACAGAGTTGGGGAGTAACTGATATATAGTCAGTTATATATTACATATGACAAAATAACCAGTGACTGTAATCCATTACATTACCAGCTAAAGTATTGTTTTCAGATTACAGTTGTATATTTTTATTTAGATGATTACTTCTAAGACTACATTCATGTCAGACATTTAAATTAGATGTTTGCAGAAGAAAAATGCAGAAAACTATCTGCTATTCTCATTTACCATTCGACCATACATTTAATTAATGTCAGTCGATAACCAAAATCCTACATGAACATGATCCACTGAGAAACAAACGTAACAAAAATACAAAGATTTGGCATGCCAACGCAGTAGATTGCATTGCATTTCTAAAAACAATTATTACAGATGAAGTAATCAGATTATATTACAAAATGTAGGTAATCTAGTCAAGTAACTAGTAAATGTATTGAAGTATTACATTTAAAAAGTTACCTAACCAACCCTGCTGGTGGAGAGTTAAATTTGAATGAGGTGTGAATGAATGATATGAATAACCTAACAAAATTGAGGACTCAATCATGTGTTTTGTTTACGTTGAGTTTAGTCTGTTTATCAATTAATCAATCAATCTTTATTTTTCAAATTCATGTAACACAAAGTGCTTCACACTACAACGTCATTAAAAACAATACAAAATGAGTAAAAACAATACAATA
>JAODLL010026067.1:7500-24376 GCA_026546735.1 Forbesichthys agassizii | reverse complement strand
GATTTGAGGTGGCGCATGCGCACTTTCGAAAGGGTCACTGAATTCGGCAGGACACAGAATTAGGCGTAACACCTGTATGCCAAAATAAATTAATTCTGTTTAAAAATGTTACTTAGCTTTGGCCATAGAACTATATAGTTTGGCTGAAAATTGAACATCTGCCACATTCTTGTTGTTTTGTTTAATCGTTTGTTTTAAATTATCATAAACGTATCAGATAATCATACATTGGGTTGGCCGGTTGTGAATCGTGACGTAACGACTTTGTTTAATAATATTCGAGTCCTCTGTTGCGCACTGTGGCTGAGCTTTTTGTCTTTTTGAACATGCCGCAGTGCTGTGTACCTTGTTGTTTCAATCGAACAGAGCTTAAAAAAATGTGCAATATAAAACTTTCATTCTATAGATTTCCTTGTGATGAGAAAGAGAAGATGAAATGGTTGCAGTTGATAAGGTCAGTTACACTGTTTAGCGTAATTGGATGCTAACGTTAGCAACATAGCTACCGGTAAAGTACGTAGCCATGGTGACAAATGGTTGGCACTGGACCTTTAGTTTAACCCTAATATAGTCTGTTTTTTTTTCCATATGAACCCACATTTTCGGCATTTCTGTGCAGCTAAAGCGCAGATATATGGCAATCTAGTAGTTATATTTGCCAGCCTGATAACCAAAACACACTTTCGTAGGTATATGGCAACGCCCAGTTAAGGTTTGCTAAATACTACCGTATATTCTTACCACTGTATTATATTTTAGTAGTACCAGTACGGTACCGGAAGGTCTTTATTTGAAAGTTTGTACTATTTTGTCATGCTCATGTTTAATGTTTCTCAATTATTAGATTTTATTTACATTATTTTAGCATTTTTGGAGAGAGCATGAGCTCTACGATTTTAATTGCCAATGATATACGTTAAACATTATCTTCTTCTTTTTTTTTTACAGGCGTAAGGACTTCACGCCGAACTGCAACTCTAGGGTGTGCAGTTGGCATTTCCCAAATGGCAAAGCTGCTGGTCCATTGCGATTCGCATGGAATGAGCAGAAGACTTTACCGTTCCCTGACCACCTCAGCCATCCCCCTAAACCGAAGAAAGAAATTGTCCTTACCAGTAGTAAGGATAGGGAAACTGATCAAGTGCACAATGCGAACATGGCACCTGCACGAATCCCTACTACTTCAAAACATATTATGATGATTGTGGCAGAGAATTTCATGCTCAGAGAAGAGAATGAGAAATTGAAAAAGCAAATATTTTCATTCAGTCAAATTTCCTCCAATCCTGAGAGGGTCCAGTATTATACAGGCTTGCCTGATGCTGCGACTGTACTGTTTTTAGAAGCGCTTCTTTCAAAATTTCAGCTACAATATAATTCGGATTGTAATGTCAATATTCTACCCCTGGTAGATCAGTTGCTTCTGACGTTAATGAAGCTTAAACTTAATTCCGACCACCTAGACCTTGCAACACGGTTTAATTGTAGCACAGCCACAGTAACAAACATCTTTCTCACCAACATTGGTGCTCTGTATGATATTTTGTATGTCGGTTTTCTTCAGAACAACATCCCCTCCATAGCAAAGAATCAAACGCCACTGCCAGACTGCTTCCAGCCCTTTCCCAACTGTAGGATAGTGCTTGAATGCACCGAGGTTGCGGTCTCTAACACTGAGAACCTTGACACAGACAGTCATTTGAACGGCCAGTACAAAGGCAGGACCATACTGAAGGCTCTAATTGGTGTGGCTCCCAATGGAGTAATAACTTTTGCCAGTGACATATACGGTGGGAATGCCTCAGACAAGGCAATAACGTTTGACTGTGGACTTCTCCAACATCTAAACCCAGGTGATATGGTTATGGCAGACAAGGGCTTCACAATTGAGGACATTTTGCCAGAGGGAGTTTCGCTAAACATCCCATCTTCCGTTGACAGTGGACAATTGACACAAGAAGAAGTGAAAAAGAATGGCTTAATCTCCAAAGCTAGGATACATCTGGAGCATTCCATTCAGAGGCTGAAATTGTTTTGCATTTTGGAGCACATCCCATACCAGTACAGAAAAAATGTCAACAACATACTGAAAGTATGCGTGTGTCTTACAAATCTGCAAACACCCAATCACCCATTCTCTGTGAATTTGAATGAGTATGTGTAATAATCTTCATATTCTTTTGACTAGTGCCTGTTTTGGATAAAATGTATGAAAGACCCTTTAAATGGTTTATGTATCATTAAGAAAATTGTTTTTAAACAAAGTAACATACAGTAGAATGTTCTGAGGCCTCTATAGTACAGATAATATAAAAAGTAGAAATATTGATGAAATACAAGTATTGTATGTGAATAATTATCCCTACATTACACACAGGTCCATACTATCCATACTCCCTGACCATTGTTGTCCACTGCCATATAGGGTTGATTTTTTTTAAATTTTATATATATCTATGTCGCAAGACTGAAGAATTTGAACATGCATATATAAATGCTCATCCTTA
The DNA here is from genome assembly GCA_026546735.1 of Forbesichthys agassizii. Classification (NCBI taxonomy): domain Eukaryota; kingdom Metazoa; phylum Chordata; class Actinopteri; order Percopsiformes; family Amblyopsidae; genus Forbesichthys; species Forbesichthys agassizii. The sequence continues at coordinate 21,869 of JAODLL010026067.1, read as the reverse complement.
CCTCATGGCCAATGTGTGAAGTTGTTATTTTTCCACATTTGTAAAACCTTTGTATACAAAACATGACAGGAATTGGCTAATTATAAAATGTTTTAAGAGTTTGTACATAACTACTAAAACATCTAAAAAACGGGTTGTGTTGAGTGCCACATGTTCATTTAATATAACTCAAATTAATTCAAAAGGCATTTGTACAAAATGCAATGTGAATATATACACACACAATAGGACAATACTGAAATTATATTCCAAGATATCTATGAAAGAACCCTACTTCAATATTAATGTACATACACATTTAATAAATACCTATGTGGTTCTAAACATAATGTATCATACAGCATCTGTCTGATTAACTCTTGAATCTTCAGCTCCTTCTATCTTTAATTTATTATTATTTATTTATACGTGCTCTTTTTACTACTTTTATCACCCTCCCGAGTCATGTTAGAATGTGGAGCAAAACAAGACAAACACGCACGATATTGGCAGTAAATTGGTCTATATCGCCATCTTGTGGTAGCATAAAATAACAAACAGAATTGGTCAGCTGAACACGTAACGTTTTGTGTTTCGAACCTGTTGATTAGATTGCTTGTTCACTAATGGCGTCCAGGAGCTGAAGAGAGTTTCTGTCACGACGCCTGTGGACCGACAAGTCTGGACCAGCGGGTGTTCGTAATCCGTTCCTCTTAATTGCCAGCGCTTCACGGAGTGCGGGATGGGCTTATCCGTCTTCAGGCTCGCCTCCATAGCTTTGCCAATTCTAAATGCAATTACAGGTAGGCTATATTACGTTAAGCGGAAACTTTTTACTACAAGTCTGCTGAACGCTGAATTCACTGCTCTTCTTGGTGAATGTACGGTAGCCTACAATCTGATTCCTTTGAAGGCTACGTTTGCTTTTCTAGGATAGTAACCCTAGAGACGACCAACCACAACACATTCCTACACACGCGTAGCCCCCCCCCCCCATCCCAGCGTGTTATTTCATAATGCTAGTTGTATGGATACATCCGTAATAGGCTACCGAAGGCCAACATCTATCCTATGGATCTATCACGTGAAAAAAAATAAGATAATCGATTCATACACTTTATTAAATGAATCCAAAATTAGCAACAATTAGCTTTTTACTAGAATAAAGCATAGACCGCTTAAAATGTATCTAAAAACAGCATATTACTCCCACCTGCATTGTGCAAATTAGTAAAATACACACCAGTTAGTTAATTACTGGATGTATCAAACCATAAAGGCATTAAATGAGTAGACAAAATAACAAAATAAGGCATGCGTGTGATGTAATTATTTGGATCATTGCCTTTTTAAAACGGGATGGCTAAATTGAAATACATACCGTCACAGACATGTTGGAGATAACATCGATCTCAATCGTGTGTGTGTGTGTGTATAATAGTCTTGCTCGCTCTGTTGCACTGTGCAACATCAGATGCATTACATGCAAGTACAGCGAATTTGCCATTTGACAGTAAAAAAATATTAATTACACACCATTTACACTGAGATTTAATTTAAAAAAAAATCTGATATCGCCATAAACCTCTTCTATAAAGAAACATCTCCCTATACCATCCAGATTTCATAGTAAATATCTTCCAGTGAAGTGTAGTGATCGTGTGATCAGTGTAGTGATCGTGAACTACAGCTCACTTTAAAAGTGCCCATATAACAGTTAAAACTAAGATAATATAACTGGCTATTACAAGGCTCCCACATGTATGATACATTATACCCCCAACAGAACTGTGACTATCCTCTGCTCATATTAGCAGTACTGAGAGAAAAGGTTCATCCTTGATGTTAGCATTGGGGAGTTCTGGTGCTCAGTCACTGTTTTCCAATATACTGGAGAGGGACGTTGCCGCTATAGCGTCCGTCCTTTTTGCCCATCCAGGTGGGTTAAAACACTCAGGGTGGGGTAGGCAAAGGTGGAGCAGGAGTTTAGAGAAGACGCTGTCACTCGCTGGCTGTTCTGGGGACCTCCTGAGTCTCGGCCAAATTCAACTTCTGGCTGAAGTCCTGTCAAGTGAAAAAACCACCGGGACACGTGACAAGGTTTGTATGGCCTGATTAGCACGACAATAGTAATTGCATGTAATACTAATACTACTTGTTTTCCCCACTATACTGTACATCAAATTCATAAAAGGATACATTGAAGAACTCAGCTCTTCAAGCTGTAAAAAGAAAGAAAACATTATTTAAATTTATATTCAAGAATGCAGATTAACATCAGAAAAATAAAGGTTATTTCATTTAGCAGTTATCACTATGAAGGACATAGCCAGGCATTTATGCTTATCAATATGTTGAGTTAAACTAGTATGAGGAAATCTAGAAGCTAAAGATGATCAAGACACATCAACAGTATATAGATTATAGTATATATCTTTTTCTAATCTATGCAAAATCCAAAACAAGTTTCTATAATTATTTAATGACATTTGATGATTACTAATGAGGACTTAAATTATAGATCTTAATGTCAATGTTCATCACATTGTGGGGTAAATACATATCATGAAAAATGTGTATGGATTTTTTTTTTTAAACATTAGACAATGGTCAAATTGTTTACAATGTTTCGATATGTACGCAAAAGTAGATCTGGTTAAGACAGTGCATTCATCCGCAACCCAGAAGCCATTATAAATGAATGTAAATAGACCACTCATTCCAAATAATAATAGCCTATCCCTTTAAGGATCAACCTCAACATGATATCCCTGGTTCTCTATGAGTGTGTGAGGCCTTTGTTTTACATTGAGAAGCAGTTTGTCCATGTTGGTGTCACACGCTGTCTTTTTCTGGTCCTCCGGCATTTCATCCACCTCGCCATACAGGTCAAAATGCAAACGGGCCAGTTTCTCCTGCATCTCTCGTACATGCTCCATCTGGTCAATCGAGCACTCGTTACCTGAAATACAGGGAACGGAGAGTGGGTATTATATCAGAAGGTTGTTAGTGGTGTTTGGTTAGCAGCACATCTTTTCTATGTTGTGTGGTATTTTGACTAGTTTACAAGATCATACTTTCACTGGTTCATTACAAAAACTTGTACACATGCTAAATTAATGTGCATTATTTACAGTAAGGATATTGTAAATGGACTGCATATATATCGCAATTTTGCAACCTTCCGGCCACTCAAAGCACTTTAGAGCATAGCCTCACATTCTCAAACACACACATCAATACACCGATGGCGGTGTCAGTCAGGCATTCAAGGTGCCACCTGACCACCGGGAGCAGTTAGGCTTAGGTGTCTTGCTCAGGGACACCCCTACACTTTGGATTTAGCAGGTTTAGAACAACAACTTGTGGATTCACCGGTCGCCCTGCTCTACACACTGTTGCCCAATAGGATGGGGTAGATTTCCAGGTTGTTCAAATTATTCTTTAGAAGGAAGATTACTTTAATTACATACATAATAAGAGAATACATTTTAGTCTTGTTAATCTGTTTATCTTTTCCTACATTCCCAAATGTTTACATTTGTAATTTGATTCGTACCAATGAATGCTTCAAGTTTGACCGACATAAGAACTCTTTTTGTACAGTATTTCTAACATATCCAAGCATTTTAATCTTCAGTAATCTAGGCACACTACCAGTTTTGCAATATGTTTCTCTTCATGACCATACCAAAGGCCTGTAGTTTTCCTGAGTGGAAGTCATTGAGCAGGCTAAGAAGTCCATTTTCCATCTCCTGTACATCGGACACGTCTGTCAGAAAGGAATGCTGGATGATAGGAGCAGTCTGTCCTGGGTTCGGGTTCTGGTTCGCTTTCCCACCCAACCCCCCCTGGGACCTTTGTTTATCTCTAGGAACCCTGGATAGAACATAGTACAGTAGTATTCAGTACTCTATGGCACGTAATCAATGGAATGCAAATTGTTTCAAGTGACAGTTTAGCTTTAATTAATTAGCCCAATAATACGAATAGTCAAGTCACATCCTCACCTCCGACTCCTGTTTTTCTGGCTGGAATGAGTTCCCATGTTATGGCTGTAGCCGACGTGACGTCCCCCGGAGGAAGAGCTGTTCTTTCGCCCAGAGCCGCTGGTCGGTCCCGCCGTGGTAGTGGAGGGCCTTGGACTCTTTCTCTTCAACTTACGCTCTTCCATTGTCTCATGTTAGAATGTCGACCAGTCAGCTACAGTTACAACGCAACAACAACGTACAGATAACCAAACCAAATGTTTAAATAATCACGATAACACGATATCGCACAAGCTAGTCATTAGCCGTCGTTAGCCGTGCATATAATCCTCTAACGTCAGCACTATTTTACACCATCTTTAATAGGTTAAAGATCTTCACATGCTTGTGCCGACCTGTACCGGTACGTGGTTATTTGGTAGATCAGCATGAATCGGGTATACGTTAAGGCATAAATACGACGCGATGTTAGCTGCTAGCTGACAACAAGCAACAAACTCCTAAAACTTCCTGTTTTGATACGACGCAAGGTACCCGTGCATATCCGCGTCTCAACCTCTGAAAACCTCCCATCTGACAATTCCCTACGAACACATGTATACACTACTACAGTGAGTCTTATAGAGAAACAGCACATATTGTCAATTAGGAATAAATTAGTAAGTAACATTTATATAGTGCTTTTCACAGACATGAGTCACAAAGTGCTTTACAATAAAATAAATACAATACAACAAAGGTAAAGGGAAAACAGTACACAGCTAACAACACAACATTAACAACATTACAACACAATTAACATGCAATAATATAAACTGGCTCAGCTATGAAGTCAAAACAATTGGTTATTCATCTGACTGCCATTTAACACTAGAACTACCGGAATTCTATAACTACTATAATGGCCATCAGTCATTCTGACCGCTCATACATTATTTGTGTATAATTTTAATAATATATATATAATCTAAGAATAAATTGATCTGTAATGTTAGGATAGGTAATAATAAACATCAGAACACTACATTTTAATTCTAATGTTAATTCTAATGACCAGGAGACATCACTATCGGAACCTGCTCCTCTATCAGACTCAGCCTCAACAAGGCTCTGAAGCATGGCTAAAGCCTCTGTGGCAGTCATTCTTCTTGCTGACATTGTTCTGTTCTCTATTCAAATTTTCAATGTGGTTGTAGCTCAAAGCTAAAGCTAGGTTTCAGCTTTGCAATAAACTAAACAGACTAGACTAAACAGACTAAACAACAACACATTTTCGCTAGGCAAGGAGCAAATGTAATGCATTAGGTCAATATGACTGTTATGGCCATTCAAGGTAAAAATACTCAAAACTATTTTGTGTTTTGTATTTTAATAAAATAACAATGATAGAATAAAATATAGGCACATTTAGGAAAAGTCAGGCTCCTATAGTTACATGGGTTTTAATTCAACAAAGTTGAACATTTTAAAACAGTCAGAATGACTGCCTCGGTAGTTTGTGTGTTAATCTATTCATTAAAGAATGTTTCACTATTCACATTGTCTCCAGGTCTGCATCATTGTTATTTTTCTTAAAACAATTTTGGAGATGGCATCTATAACAAAAGGAACGGAAAAGGAAAATAAGAGCATAAAAGTAACATGTCCATAGACAGGGTATTAGGCTAAATTTGACATGCAGATGCCAAGAATGTCCACACGATGGAGACATGCGATCGCGGTAGAGCACTTGTTTTCACATAATTATATGTTTTACTTTGTCCCACAGTCCCAGCATGATGCTATCCCATTAAAAATGTGCAAGTCTTTTTAAATTAATTAAGTAAAAATGCAACAGCTGTATTGATATTGCCTATTCATTTCAGTGGATTAGTCCTATTAAATATTATTGTGTCATTGAGGCAGTGTAATAATCTGTCATCAGTTTTTTTCCAGATAGAACTGTAAATGTAGGCTGTGTAGATTTTATTCACAGTTATAACCACTCAAAGAAAATCAACTCTTTATAATTTCTTATAGGCTATAGATCGAATAAATTCAGTAAAAATGTATGTATTTGAAAAGGAAATGAATTTGAGTGCATCCAGTTATTGTCAGGTTATTGTCTATAGTGTCTCTATCTAGTGTCAACATAGTGTATTTCACTTCTCTATCTAGCCTGCTCTTGTATTTCTATAGTGTCTCTAGTCTCTTTAGTTCAGTGTATTTTTAGTGCCTGTAATAATACAATTATTAATAATAAATGTGATTTATATAGCACTTAAAAGGTACTCAGACACGAAAACTAATAGTAATAGTTAGCTAGTGTCTTTTTAGTGTATATCTATCTGTATATTGTCTCTATCTAGTGTTTCTGTAGCGTCACTAGTGTCTCTGTGATCTGTATAGTGTGTCTACATCTAATGGTTTATACTATTATCAACTAACAGAAACTGTAGAGGTCACTAGATAGACACAGATATTATGGAGAGTAGATAGAAAGTTATCATATTGGAAGGGGGAAGGTTTATAATGTCTACTGTCTTCTTCAGGTGATATTATATGAAATGGTGCTAGAATGTGTTGCACAATACTTGGACTATATCTCTAAATGGGGCAACAAAGATTATGTCTGTGTGAAATGTTTGGTATGGAATAGGTAGGTCTGACAAATCAGACCAGACAACAGATCAGACAAAAAACGTGGGGCTTATCAGAGGGCTTGGATATAATACCCACACATATACCCACCTGCTTTCTTCTATCATTCTACCTTCTACCGTCTAGTGCTATGCTAATAGACGAGATGATAGCATTGCCTATTTGAATATAATGACTAATTGCCACATAACCACATTGGCCGTTATTACAATATTAAGAAATTAAAACATTATTGGTTTCTGCAAAACTTTGGTTAACTCAGTAATGTAATAACCTTCTGGTAATGTAATGATGTATTACATTATTGTTACAGAGTTTATTACATTATTTGTTATTGCATTTTACTACATTATTGGAAATATATGACATTATCAGGTTTTATTAGATTTTTGCTGGAGTTAATATTGATTATATTTAGAGTTACAGTAAGAAATTATCGGGATTGTATTACATTATTGGGTTCTACAGGCTGTGCATAAAAGCCTACTATGTAATGTTTTAATGCACAACGTTAAATATATCATAAAATTGACATATCCGTATATTTATAGCTTTTTAAATGTTGTATAAAATAGTATATAGTACAATAATAGTACAATAGTACAATACGCTTGCAAAGTACTGCATTTGTTTGCTCCATTCAAAAGTATAATAAGATAATACACTTTTTTGTTAACAATATAACTATCCATGCACATTTTATCAACTCATACAGTTTAACACGTTTTGAGCTGTAATAACGCTCAAGATTTGCCTTTTTCATCACCACTAGCCATATATTGGCATGACTTTTACTTCAACAATAATATAATCGTTTGTCCATTGATCTTGGAAAGCACCACATTCCGCATCAACTTCTCTTTTCTTGCCAGTCACCATGATGCATGCAGTTTTGATTTGACCTGTGTGCTGCTTCGACCCTGTGACCCAGACAGGTGTACAACCGGTGAGGACCACCTGATAACTGACTCAATTTTATATAGGCTATTTTATCGCAGAAAACTAAATGTATTCCCATCTAGAGAAAAAAACAAATAGTATTTCTAAATCGGTAAATGCATTTCTATTTTAATAGATTGGTTTTTACGATGAATTGCCTTGTGGCCCGAAACCAGTTGTTATGCGGGCTGTAGATGGCCAGGAGGCTGTTCCCCACTCCTGCCGTGAAGCATTTTGCTGTTCTCGCTGTTCTCGTTTTGTACCTGGTCACCAACGTTACATAATGCAATATTTACGTCAAGGGAACGTCCAGACAACTTAGGATGTGTCTACATCACTCCATGTGGACAATCCACATCAGCATCTCATGATAATAAGCAAACAACACAGCAAGACACCTATGCATACTAGCCTTTTCCTGACACAAATGTAAAATACATGAATACATTCATGACTGCAAAAATAGCTTTCGGTTTTGTGGAGGCGTTTTAATTTTACATTTTAAATGAGTAAATAAAGCAGTGAACTAGCGTCTCACTAGAAATAAGATACATACTTGTGAGTGACAATGCTAACAGCCAATGGACAACACAATACACTACAATATTACTTCCCAAAAGTCAGAGAGCCCTTTGTCAAGCTTTATAGGGGTATATGTACCAGACGTTCAACACAGAGTTGCTTATGTGACAACAGTGACATATACTAATGGACGGAAGAGGCTGAGACTACCTATAATGCTGTGCAGGGTTATTTGTTGAGAGATGTTGGGAAGTAACTAATTACAAAAAAAGTAACTGGAAGCCATTACTGTTCCCATATAAAATCATATTACATGTATTAAAGTATGTTTACTTCTAGGACTACTTTCAAATTTAAACCAGAAGTTTGCTGAAGAATAACACATAATACAATCAGCTGTTCTCTTATTTATCTTTCATTAACCATCTATCCATCCATCTATCCATCCATCCATTGTCACCCGCTTATCCGGAGTTGGGTGGCGGGGGCAGCCACTCCAGCAGGGAGCTTGGGAATCTTCTCTTTCCCAAACCACATTAACCAGCTCTGACTGGGGGATTCTGGGGCAATTCCCATGCAACTCCGTTCCTCACGGAACTCCGGGTTCTCACCCTATCTCTAAGGAAGAAGCCAGCTGAGAAAACCCATTTCAGCCGCTTGTACCCATGATTTCGTTCTTTTGGTCATGATTCACCATAGTCATGACCATAGGAGAGGGTCGAAATGAAAATTGCCTGGTAGATCAGTGCGAAAAAGCGATTGCAATACTGCTCCCGCTGCTCCGACTCTCCAGCCAATGTCCCGCCCCAATGCCCCCTCACTCGCGAACAAGACCCCGATGTACTTGAACTCCTTCACTTGGAGTGAGGACTCACTCCCTACCCGGAGTAGGCACTCAATTGGTTTCCTGCTGAGAACCATGGCCTCAGATTTTAGCGGTGCTAATTCTCATTCCAGCCGCTTCACACTCTACTGCGACCCGATCCAGTGAATGCCGGAGGTCACGGACCGATGATGCCATCAGGATCACATAATCTGCAAAAAGTAGCAATGAGATCCCCAGGCCACCGAACTGCAATCCCCACTCCCCACCACGACTACGCCTCAATATCCTGTCCATGAATATCACAAACAGGATTGGTGAGAAAGCACAGCCCTGGTGGAGACCAATCCCCACCTGAAACTAGTCCGACTTATTGCTGAGAATCCATACACTCTCGCTCTGGCTTTGGACATACAGGGATTGGATTGCTCTTAAAAGGGACCCCCTCACCTCATACTCCCGCAGCACCTCCCACAATATCTTCCGGGGGACCCGGTCATACACCTTCTCCATATCCACAAAATACATGTAGACCGGAAGGGCATACTCCTAGGCCCTCTCCAGGATCCTTGCGAAAGTAAAGAGCTGGTCCGTTGTTCCACGAGTTCCTCAAAGTGTTCCTTCCCACTTTCATTCCAATAACTTATCCCATCCTTACTGTACACAGCTTTGATGGTTTGCCGCTTCCCCCTTCTGAGGTGGTGGACAGTTTTCCAGAAACACTTTGGTGCCAACCGAAAGTCTTTCTCTATGGCTTCTGCGAACTTTTCCCACACCTGCTTCTTTGCTTGATTAAAGATGTTGCAGCCCTTCGGACCTGTCAGTGCCTTGCGACCACCTCCGGAGTCTTCCTGGATAACATATCCCGAAAGGTCTCCTTCCTCAGTCGGTGTACACCACAGTGTTCTAGGGTTACCGTCCCTTGAGGCACCTAAGACCATGAGACCACAGCTCTCTGCCGCAGCTTCAGCAATGGAAGCTTGGAACATTTCCCACTCATGTTCAATATCATCAGAGAAGCTCCGCTGGGGGTGTGAGTTGAAGATCTCACAGGCAGGGGCCTCCTCCAGATGTTCCCAGTTCACCCGCACTACCCGTTTGAGCTGACCAGGTCTGTCCAGAGTCTTCCCCCACCCCTTGACCCATCTCACCACCAGATGGTGATCAGCTTTGCCCCTCTCTTCACCAAATTATACAAAACATGCAGCCTCAGATCAGATTATACGATCAAACATTTGATCATTGACCTATGGCCTAGGATGCTCTGGTACCACGTACACTTATGAGCATTCTTATGTTCGAACATGGTGTTTGTTATATTTATAGTTTGTTGTAGTTATATTGTAATATGACTAGTACAGAAGTCTAATAACAAACGCGGGTTTAGATCAGGGAGGCCGTTCCTCCCAATCACTCACTGTAGACTATATTAGTGTAATATAAAGAGATGTAGAGAGAAATGTAATGTATACAATCTTGTACATTTCTGCAAATATTATTTATGTGCTCAAAACACAATATATGTCGGCCTATAATACAACTGGGCAACATGGTGGCCCAGTGGATAGCACTGTGGTCTCACAGCAAGAAGGTCCCGGGTTCGACCAGAGACACTGTCCTCAATCTGAAGTTGGTCCCTTGGCGCTGCACAGCGGCCCCCCACTGCTCCCTTGAGGGATGGGTTAAATGCAGAGAACAAATTTCACTATGTGTATGTGACAATAAAAAGCACCTTACAACCAGAGAACTAGTATTCTATACAACTAAACATAGGCATGCTAATGTAGTCTAACCTGTATATCATATATATATATAATTTTCAGCAATCCATCTTTAAAAAATTAAAAAATATTAAAGGGGTGGTGAGATTTCAGCTCCATATTTCAAACCAAACAATTAAAGATTTTTATGTGAATTTGAGTAAATGTGAGTTTTTATAGTTTTCCCCTCTCTGCTCTCTTGTACTCTTTTATTTTCTACTCCATACTTTCTGCATTGCTGGTGTGTGTTTGTGTGCGTGCGTGCGTGCGTGCGTGCTCAGTACACGACTGTGGCGGCTGTTGTGGCATTGTGAGATGAACCTGGATAAATTGTTAAAGATGAACACATTTTGAGTGTCGCGTCCTCACAACCATTAACTCAGTTGAGACACACATGCTCACATGCACGCAGAAGATCGACGCAGATGTGCGCACACAAACACACACATACACACATATCTCTTATCCATAATTGCAGTGTCGTTGCTGTTTAGAAAGCTAGCTAGTTCAATCTCGTCTCATGCATGCGGCTGCTTGAATTATGCATTGGCTCGTAAAAAAGTGACAAACCTGTTTTAATTACACACCCAGTCTTGCTGCTAATTCTAAGTTAGCCGCTCTTCTAATGTAGCGTTATTTAAATGTTTGAACCACTTTACCTAAGTTGCCGCAGGCACGGAAAGCTGCGGCAACATCTATTTAAATTCAGAAACATTTAGTGTTTGCGACACCTCACTCTTGAGATGTCTCTGCTTTTGTGCAATTAACTGGTCTATATCATTTAGTTATGTGTGAAGAATGCATAGCCTATTTAAACTATTTGACTTATATGCACCATATGACTATATAAGAAGACAAGATTAACAGATAAAATGACTCATGATACTTGGACAAAAGAGCCTTGAATGTTTGGTGTTAAATCTGTTGCCATTTATTGTTTTCTCTTGATAACATAAATAATAACGATGAACAATCATTTTCATAAGATGACAGTAGGAGATAAAACAAAGTGTGTTTTGTTTTTCTGGATTTTAAAAGAGTTCCCATTTGTGACAACACACGTAAGGGATAATGTGAACGTATGTGTGTGTGTGTGTGTGTGTGTGTGCCCCTCAGCATGTCTTACCCAGCAGAAGACAAGATTGTATACCTTTTCACTGTATACACTCACCCCCAAACACACGCTTCCTATTCCAAATGACTAGCTCTCTATCTAACAGTCTCCTTTATGAATAAAGGTCCCATTTCGGAGGGGACGTAGACATCTTGTTCTCGTCTCACATCTGTGCTACGTCCTCACTGCACAGACAAGGAACCAGCAACATGCATAAACACACACACACACACACACACACATATGGATGGATGGAGAGAGGGATTATCAAACAGAGTTAAATAGAGATTAGAATTTAATTGATGACTGTAAAGAAATAGCTGCCTTTTCACTTTTTCAGTTAAAAATAGTTTATTAGAATAAAGTGTAAAATACAATAGTAAAGTGCATTTGCACATGTGCAGTTGTTTTTTAGACAGTTAGTTCTAGTGACCCGAGATTGAACATTGACTTTGACTTGAGAACTTTGCATTAAGGCAATGCCATTTTTCCTGTAATGTGATGTAGTTTTTCATTCTCACATAAATAATAAAACGTCAATATATTGATTTATTACTGTAAATTATTACTAATTATTAATATGACTGTAATTCTTTGTATTTGTTCTGACATACAATCTCTGGTTTAACAGTCTAATGTTGGTGCTGCTGCTGGAGGGTTATTATTATTATTATTATGATATTATATTACTATTATTATTTGCAAGAGCAAATGCAACCCTGAGGCTGTAATCCCACGGCACTGCTATGGAAAGAGAAAGCCTGAAAGGGCTGATTAGGGGGCCGGTACTGTAAATGTTCACGCCATCTAGGAAGTGCCCCGAGTTCCTGCAGTTGGAAAGCATCTTTGGTAAAGAATGACTTGTGACTTGTCGTCACACCTCAGCAGCCTAACAGTTAGGTCAGGCTGCTGTGTCCTTTCATGAGAAATGTCCCTCATTCTTAGCTACACTAAGTATTGTCATACATTTTCCTATTTTAATTGTTAGAAAATACTTCTACAGCTTGATCTACTGAGTTATCTTTGAATATAGTAACACTGTCTCGCAGAGCCAACCTGTACTTGGGTAAAGTATGGGACCCAGCGATGGCTCACTGCATCAAAACCTGCCTATACTTGACAGAAGAGGTATTTTGATTGATGTGCACGACAACCAACTACATACCTCAATGACCAAGTCAGACATTAATAAACTTAGGCTGGGGAATTTGTTATCTTAACAGCACTCTGGCTGTTTGGAGTTCTTGGCAATCTGTTAAATAAGGCTACTGCTTAAAATGTACATTTGTAAACAGGACTGCACTAGTGTCACACCGGAATTGCCGATACAGACCTGTGATTGACAATGCTAACAGCCAATGAAAATCGGCTTCCTCGCTTCTGGAAAGTGCTGTCGAGCTTACAGAGGTATACCGTACAGTATGTATTGTATCAGTTGCTGCTTATGTGACGTAGTGCTAACGGACAGGAGAGGCTGACACTATGACTTCATAAAGAGCCAAATGTGTTTGGCTGAAGAGCAGTTCTTGGCGATGCACCAGCTGTGTGTTTCTAACTAGTTTGAGTAATTTATTTCAATGTTAAATGTACTTCACTCTGCCTATATTGGCTAAATAGGCAGGGGTTTTATTCTGTGACTTTAAACAGCAAAGTAATGGGTTTGATCAGAAGTTTCTCTCTTATTCCATTTGCTTGCAAGCCACCTCTTCTCTCCTCCCCTCCCATCAATCCCCTTCCCGTCCCCTCCCTGCACTCTGTAGAGGGTCCAAGTGACATTTGGCTGTCCCCTGCCTCGAGGGGGTCCAGGAGATGCAGACGTTTTTGGCAGGCAGGCACAGGGACGCCTAGGGGTCCTGCTGGGGACTCCTGGACCAGGAAGAGAAAATAAGCACATCATAAACTCCAGAAGAAAGCACACACACACACACACAAAATATATGCCATTTTATTCTAATATAAACAACATAAGGTGATGTTATAAAATATAAAATGAAAGCATAGTCACATTTAATTAATTTGAAAAATAACTAACTTTTTATTGGACAGAGGGCAAATTTAAAGTTACACTACCACACATCCTATATCCCTTGTTTGGCCATTAGATGGCAGCACATGTTTGTAAACAATCACGCCAAACTTCCATTCTTCTGACAGACAAGGTCAAGTCAAGTCAAGTCAAGTAATTTTATTTATAAAGCACATTTAAAAACAACACATGCTGACCAAAGTGCTGTACACATTAATGCAAGTAACAATGATTAAATAAAATAAAACAATAAAACTACACAACAAACAAGACAGTTTTAGCATAGTGTCCCAGAACTTACTCGAATAATAAAGATTACAAGTGTGTCTTTAGAAGAGACTTAAATGTCTCAATGGTGGAAGATGATCTAATAGAAAAAGGACGCTCGTTCCACAGTCTCGGGGCCACAACAGACTGTGGAATAGTTAATAAAAACTGGTTGGGCGATCTAAGAGGCCTGGAAGTATGATAAAACATAAGGAGATCTGAAATATACAATGGGGCCAATCCAGCCTTAAAAACAAGTAGCAGCACCTAAAAATCAATTCGATATTTGACTGGCAACCAGTGAAAGGAA
>JAODLL010026067.1:0-2500 GCA_026546735.1 Forbesichthys agassizii | reverse complement strand
TCCACATATTCTATGTGATGTTTTTACCTAAGCATGTCAAATACATTGCATTGAGACCTCAAGGAACTGTGCCAACATGTTAAAAAGGGGCATGGAATGTCAAACAAGGAAGAGTGTTACTGTAGAATAGTTTAAGGTAAAGTATGCGATGCAGGTGGAGACACTTTTTTGATGTTTAAACTCAAAACAAACGCACCTCTCTCTTCAATGCCGTGCTTTCTCAAAAGCTCAGCCCCACAAAAGGTTAAAATATCTTTGTGTGGTGCGGTCTGCACCACTTTGTGTTGTTATTAACAGAGCCAGGGCTGTGCAGGAACATCAGATTTATTTTCAGTGTGCAGAATAGGCAGAGGAAGGGATATAAGACGACACCATGAGGAGATATTAGCTGAATATGGCAAAAACATATTAATGTACAGATGCTTTAATTGTGCACCTTTAATCCACAAATAATATCAAACAATCACGACCATCACAAGATTTAGAATTAGACTGAGACAACTTAATATACATCGAAAGAAACATGCCAATGTGATGCTGTCATGGACATTCTCAACGTACATGTATATGTGTGTGTGTGTGTGTGTGTGTGTGTGTGTGTGTGTGTGTGTGTGTGTGTGTGTCAGTGTTAAGTGGGCCATCTCAGACAAACAAACAACAAATAGGGATGGGATGCCATCCTCCTCTGGACACCTCTCTGACTGCCAGGCAGGTGAGCCAGTAACCCCACCACACGCATTCACACACACGCACACACACACACACACACACACACACACACCTCTGCCAGGCTCTTCTCTCCCTCATGCTTCCCCGTCTGTTTGCAAATAAAAGCTTGAGATCTGAGGAGAAAGAACACACACACACACACACACACACGCATGCACACACATTCTCACGAGGATGTATTGATGGACATGAGAAGAGGCGGAGGAGTGGCAGGAGGATGAACGGCCTCCTCTTTTGCCTCTCATCCCTCTATCCAACACCACTCCTCCTTTCGTTGTGTTCCACTCGTTCCTCAGTTCCTGTTCTTTCTTTCCTCTCCATCCCTTTCTGCGCTTGCCTGTCCTCTTTCTTTTGCATCCACCGAGGGAGTGTGGCAAGGTATGGGAAGAACACACGCAAATGCACTGTGCGGAGCTTGTGTCTAGTTAGCTTACCTGCGTATACGTCTTTACCTTCTCCAGACTAGAGAGAGCTTATCTGTAAAGCCAGCCCCAGGAAGAGCTATGAGAACTGGTCTCACATCACACATGCCCTAACACCGAGGCACTTCCTGATAAGCCTTCAGCCCCCCTCCCCCCCTTTTTCCCCCACAAGCTTCTCCCCACAGCTAAGACCGTTCCAAACCAAGTCCGTCGAACGAACTAACAAAACAAGTGGCTTGAAGATTTGTTTGTTGTTGTCTTGTCCCTAACGTATTGTCATGTGGTATTGTGCTGTTGCTTGTTCAGCATTGCATCAGCATCACATCTTATTGAATCAGTATTATAGCCTATAGTGTTATTGGTTCAGTATTGTATTGTTATTGGATTGATGCTGTATTTTGTCGTATGATGATTTTTAGGACTTTTGGAAACCCATTTAAACTGTGTTTGTGACTGTGACACCTAGCAAATAGCACATTTAACAAGCTTTTGTAACAAGTGTTTGTAGTCTATAGCCTACTAAAGGCCTATAGCCTATATAGCCTATATTCATTTGTTATTAAATTGCAACATGTGAGTAGCATAGAACAGTCATCGGCATAAAATGTTTTAGCAAAAAACATATCTATGTACAGACGTGGTTGGAACCGGTTAGAACAAGCGTAATACTTTACGATGATTTTATGTTGCGCTCACTGTATTAGATCTAGCATCTTATCATAGTACAAATAAGTCAATGTTATGTTTTAGTGTATTGAAAGCAAGTGATATCAGTCAATCTGCTCTCGTTTTCGTCCTCGTTCCAAACGTCAATGCTACTACAGCCCTTTAGTATACTGCCCCCATGAGGCTTGCTGCTTAACATCACCTCATGGGAATACCTCAGGCCTTTGGCTGATTCTTCGTCCAAATAACGACTTGCAGTGAGGACTGTTACATGCAAGGAGCAGGTAGACGTTCATCATGTTCAGAGACCATGCTCAATAAGGTTGGACATAGGGTCTTATCTTACCTGATCATGCATGGTCATACACAATAACCGCTCGTGTTCCCTGACGTTCCTTCAACACATTGCTAATAGTGTTGAATAGTGTCGTTGTTGTCATTGTCGTCATCATCATCATCATCATCATCATCACTGTTCTCTTTCTGCTTTAATCACCCCCCCCCCCCCCATCATCATCTTCATCAGTGCATATTGATTGGCGGTGGCTCTCTAGGTGTCCCCTGACCTTTCGCGAGAGAGAGTCGTTCTTCAAGGCTTCAAGAGCAGAGTGTGATTGATGTCTGTATTTGATACCTCTGAAGATGTGTGTGTGTGTGTGTGTGGGGGGGGGGGGGGGGGGGGG
>JAODLL010026056.1:0-24379 GCA_026546735.1 Forbesichthys agassizii | reverse complement strand
AACGGCAAAAGCACTTCATAAAGAAATGGCAGCCATAACTGCACAAGATTGCAGGCAGCTTTTGGACAGCGCAATGGCCAAGTTACCATCTGAGAACCTACCCACTACTGACCCGAGACGAAACTTACTACTGGACGCAGCTGAGGACTCACCACTTTTACTACCTTTGCTTTCTGACAGCTCTCCAGAGGACCTTCCACCTAGAAAGCGACAACAAGAGACATCGGGGGAAAGTTCATCCATGAGTCAGAGTAAATATGAGGTATGGCCAAATAATGTATCCCCATCCTCACCCTACCTAGACCTACAATGCCTCGACGTGTTCTCTGCAGCCAGGTGAATGAAAGAGGCAGCAGAGAGCGTAGAGAGTCAGAGTTACCAACACAGAAAGAAGAAAACTAGAGAGACGCCCCCAAGTGCAGGCCACCTTTAGAGTTAATATTATGGCCCCACTGGCAGTCCTTACAATAAACACGCGGGGACTTAATGACCCTATAAAATGCCAATCTGTGTTTGACTTTCTACAAGGGAAGGGCAGCAACATATACCTCTTGCAGGAATGCTGCATCACTTATAGAGATAGTTATAAACTCTTTCAGGACAGATGGAAACACGGACACTCAGTCTGGTCAAGGGACAATAAAAACAGATCTAGGTGAGATTGGACAGCAGCTCTTACTTCCTAAAAAAAACGAATTAAAGACTAAACACTTATTGACTGCTTTTGACATAAAAACGTTTCAATCCCAGGGTACACATGGTCAAGTAATTGAACATTGTCAAGAATATATTATCTTTTTGTTTCTGTGGGAGTAACAATACAGCAGCAGCCTTCTCATACCACTCAATGTTAGACATCTCAATGGATGTTAAAGGAGCGGTAAAATTATTTTCAGGACCATGGAAACTTAATGTAAGCTTGCTAGAAAACAAAAAATTCGTTCAGCAATATAAAGAAAAACTACAACAGTGGGAAAGCTTACAGTTTATGTTTGATAGTATATTTGAATGGTGGGAGTATGTCAAAATAAGGACAAAACAGTTTTTATCTGGGAAGGAAGGAAGGTGACCAAGAAGCGTAATTTAGGGAAAATATTACAGATGAAGTTACAAAGACTTTATACACTAGGCCACGCAGGCTTTGAGGTAAACAAAGGCATTGTCAAATGTAAAAAAGATATTATGAGATTGGCAGCAGTGAGAAGTAAAGGAGTCTTGATTCGGAGCAGAGTACAGCACTTGGAAGCTAACTAAATATGTACAAGAAAATTACTGAAAAGAAACAAATAATTGAAAGCCTTATAGACAAAACTGGTACTGTAGTTGAGAACAGCGAGAGCCTTTGCCCCATAGTCCACACCTTTTATTCTGTATTATATAACAAGAAAGACATGACAGAGAGGGGCTGGACCCTTTTATTACCAGGGTGACGCAAAGGCTCGAAAATGAGCAAAGTGAAGCCCTTGACTCAGATATAACAATTGAGGAACTGACACAAGCAATGCAAAGCCTTCGTGGCGGCTTGCCATGAGAATTTTATGACTGTTTTTGGGACCAACTAAAGGGACATCTACTACAGATGTTTAAAGAAAGCTTAGATAACGGCAGTTATTCCCCGTCTCTAATAAGTGGAGGTATATCCCTCATACACAAAAAAGGAGACAAGAGAATTGAAAAATTGGCGACCTTTGACCCTTCTAGGGGTAGACAGCAAAATCCTGTCAAAGACACTCTTTTTCCGCCTACAATCAGTCGTGAGTGTTTTAGTAAGCAGGAAACAGACATACGGAATACCAGGATGCGCTATGTCAGATAACTTAGCCCTAGTGAATGCCTTTTTGTACTCTACAGAATGAAGTCTTCCCCTATGCTTGATTGGGCTTGACCTGGAGAAAGAATTTGACAGCATCGACCACCACTATCTTAAAATGGTTCTACAGCGTTTTAATCTCGGCAATGTTTTTGGACGATGGGTAGACCTCCTATACACCGGCAGCACCAGTGTAGTTTTAGTCAATGGTAAAGAGACCGCCCCCTTTAAAATAAGGTCAGGTGTCTGACAGGGCTGCCCACTATCCCCTTTGTTGTTTATTTTAGCAATGGAACCACTTGTATGCGCCTTCAGACACAATCCCCTGATTAGAGAGGCCCCTGCCAGGCAGTGACGGCAAAGAGGCTAAGCTCTCCCTCTATATGGATGACATTACCCTCCTCCTCTCAGACAACAGATCAATAAGAGAAACACTCCTTCTATGCGACAGGTTTACTAATGTGTCAGGCGCTAGGGTTAACACCAAGAAAACTGAGGCCCTTTATGTTAAGTGGAAAGAGCCAGTGGAAAAATGGGGCTTAGTGGAGAAAATGAATAAAATCAAAGTCTTGGGAATGTTTTTTGGCAATGGCATGGAACACTATATGGGAGGCAAGGCTGGCAAAAATAAAATGAAAATTGACACAGTGGGAAGACAGAGAACTCTCTATTAGTGGGAGGATACTGGTGATGAAAGCAGAAGTTCTAGCTTCACTCACCTACGTAGCAGCCACATTTCCCGCGCCTTTTAAAATCACTGCAGCCTTAAGGAAAACTATCTTTCAGTTAATCTGGGGAAGAAAACAGGAGAGGCTAAAAAGGGAGCACATGTACAAGCCACTGGAGAAAGGCGGGAAGGCAGTGCAAGACATACCAGCTAAGCTTACATCAATGTTCCTGACACCCATCTTGAAGGCATGCCTGGCTAGTGAAATAGAGCACCCCTGGCTCTACCTGGCCAGATTCTGGGTAGGACAAAAAATCTTGAGGACATGGGGAAAAAGACCTCAACTCCACTTGCCAAATGCAGAAAGTTGCCCTAAAACTTACTGGCAAGTCCTTAAGATACTAGGAACAGGAATTTCAAAACAAATACTAAATGTTGAAATTACCAGACGTCGAAAAGATGAAGCCACTAGGATGATCCCAGTGGGCCTGCTACTAGAAGTCCATTGTAAATGGTATGGAGCAATGTTAAATGAAAAAGGGTTAACAAACACCCATAAAGACCTTTTGTGGCAAATGGTGCATAATATTACAAACAAGGGTCTTCCTAAAGAATAGGAATTGTACACGTAGTCCAATGTGTTCAACACCCGGCTGTGGGGAGGCTGAAAAGTTAAACATGTTTTTTGGAGTTGTAATGTTGCTAGACAAGTGTGGTCAATGGTGGCACAATGGCTGGCAGACCTTCCAAGGCCCAAAGCAGTTACCGAGAAATAGCATACGGTAATTTACAAGGTAAACCATCTGGAGCTGTTAGACGTTGGTGGATAGTGATTTCTTGTAAGTATTTGAAATTCAGGAATTTCTTGGTTTTTAAGAAACGTATCCCGCCACCAGAGGCGGTGTTGAATTTTGTCATGTCTGCTATCAAGGATTATATCCTGATGGAGAAAGAACCCGATGTCCAAATAAAAGAATAATGGAAGATTACAAATTCCTTAGTTTTTGCAAGCCTTAAAATACAGGACAGGAAGGAAAGGTATTTTGTCTCTGTACTTAGATATGCCTTTATTTGTCTCATAAATAATGTATTAGGAGTTCCCATTATGACATGGTTTTTCAATTTACGGTATGCCAAAGATTGCCCTTTCTTTGTAAAGTATTGTGGAATATTTGTTTTTGGCTTTGCTTTCCTTTTGTGATTTACAATGAAAGTTTCATTGTTATCGTATGTCATTTGTATTTATGTCTTGGTTTAAATCAAATAAATTAAAAAAACTATCTGATTTCAGAAGTATGTGTGGCTTGTCCACAGTAGGGATGTCATGAGAACCGATACTTTGTTCCAAGTCGATGCCAAAATTGTGAAAACATGATGGGACTCGTTTTAGTAGGTACCGGAGATCCAACCAGGCAGCGTGTGGCTGCAGTTCCGCCTCAAACCGCCAAAAAAGAAATAAGAGAAAACTGCGTTCCAAGTAGATGATCAGAGAATATTCACAAAAACCAGTATGCAAACGGTGCCTTCGAACTTTGTAAAAATGTAAGTATCAAACAGTTCCGCTATTGTCAGGTGACATCATATAAATCTTTCTATTGTGTTCTCTATCAAGATAGAACCTAATCTGAACAGTCAATCAGTTTATTTTTGCCAAATTGAACCACCAAATGTAACAATACAGATAGAGATTTTCTTGAGAGAGACTTGACAATTGATGAGTTAACTAAAGCCATGCAGACTAATAACTTTCCAGGCCTGGATGGCTTGCACAAAGAGTTTTATAGTACCTTTTGGAACCATCTTAACGACCCCTTGTTTTAAGTTTATAAGGAAAGTTTCCCTCTTCGTTGTCCATGGTCGGCACACCTAAACCACCCTCGTATAACTAAAAACACAACGATTGATTGACTGATTGGAAAACCATGCCCATGTAGTTGTAAACTGATTGGAAAGTTGCTACGCGAACACATTCATAATGATTCCGAGGCTTTCCAGACGAAAGGGCGAAATTAAACTGATTTCGCTGCTGGCATTTCAGGTTAATGGGGATCCTCCCTCAGAAAACTGAGTAAAACTACATTTCCTGCATTTTGTTGAAATGTTATGCACTAATTTGTGCCCTTTCTGCATGGGAGAAGGTCATACAAATGCATCCTAATTTAAACACTATAGTCATAGTTCAAATGTCCTGTAGACTTTACATTAGGGTTTTATAAAACAAATTTGCTCTTTGCTAATCACAAATCTAACAAAGAAATTTGTATTTTTTCGTTCCCCATAGACAATATAGTCTTTGTTACGCAAGGCACAAAATAGTGTGGCTGACTGTTTCAATATAGTATTTATTCCAGTGGAACAACGAACGTGAAAGTCACGGCAACTGGACAATTCTCCCAAATTATTAAAGGTAATTCAAACATTTCTCCCTCCACTGTTTGTTTGGGTGGGTGATTTGCTAGCATCAACTTTGCAACGTATTGCATTTATGTTACATTTATGACGCAAAATACTCCGGTGATAAGAAAATTAAACTTTGCAGTAATTACAAACAACTGTTTCTACCATCTCCGTCTGGGAGAGAATTAACATGAAAATGTCCATATAGGAGTTTGGTACCTTTCTAATTTCTGTACCTGCCAGTTGGTCTGTGTTTTGGTTTATGTGAGTGCAACATCCCACCACCACTGTGACCCATGTCTGTCTGTATTCATGGTCAGGTGACCCATGTCTGTCTGTATTCAGTCAGGTGACCCATGTCTGTATTCAGAGTCAGGTGACCCATGTCTGTATTCAGAGTCAGATGACCCATGTCTGTCTGTATTCAGGGTCAGGGGACCCATGTCTGTATTCAGAGTCAGGTGACCCATGTCTGTCTGTATTCAGTCAGGTGACCCATTTCTGTCTGTATTCAGGCACAGAGTTAGGTGACACATGTCTGTCTGTATCCAGGCCCAGAGCCAGTGAGCAATGAAGACTTTCAAAATATAGTTTTATTTATTTTTCTGCATTAATGCTCAGACTAACTGTTAGGTTGCTGGCAACAGAGCACAAACGCAGAGCAGCGGTACACCAATCATATTTTTATTAAACTTAAGAGCCTCTACTCACAGGTAGATACATTCAAACAAAAACAGAAGAACATAGTTTCTGGTCTTTGGTCTGGGGCTTGTGCATGACTGAGCACAGAGCTGCTTTCATGTACTGCTTAAGGCAGATTGTTGATTAGGCCAATGAGCCGCAGGTGCGTTGGCTTCAGGTATCTTGCTCATGGGCTACGCCCCTCTTGGATCCTGACAGTATCAATATTAATAATGTAGTATGCGAAGGTAAAGTAAAGGCTTAGGTAGAAAGTTGCCTATAGCTTATATACATATTTTAGCAGTAAAACATTGAAGAAGTGTTTTCCTGCCCCGTGACCACATATGTGGACACCATGGTCATCCAGGAGAGGTCCCTGGTACTCAACATCAGTAAGACCAAGGAGATGTGTTGTTTGGGACGCCAGAAAGCGAACACCCCTCACCCTCTGTCTGGACCACTCATACTGGAAGGGCAGGTGGTGGAACAGGTAGAGACGTTTACCCAACTGGAAATTGAGATCGACCACCACCTTTCCTTCACACAACATGCAGATGGTGTCTACAAAAAGGCCAAACACCATATGTTTCTCCTGAGGAGGCTGACAGGTCATTTTAACAGCTGTCTACCGGTCCTTTATTGAGTCGGTCCTCACTTTTAATAAGCATCCTGTTACAACGTCCTCACAGAGAAAAGCAAGAATAAAACTCACAAGAATCATCAAACAGGCAACCAAAATCACAGGTACAACTCATATCCAACTCTCTGACCTTTATAGTCACACGGTAAAAAGAAAGGCAGAGGCCATTATAAATGAAACATCACACCCTCTTTTCCATTCTTTTGAACTACTCCCATCAGGTACCTGCTTCAGAGCACATTTAGCCAAAAAGAGAGCCTGCAAAAACTAATTTATTCCCACTGCAATATCGATTTTAAACAAGACCAAATAGACATTTTAAATATTGGTTTACACACCATCAATATATATTTATTCATGGATAGTTTGTTTTTATTGCTGTTTCTATATTTCCCATGAGTCTGCTGTGAGCCCTAAACCTAAAACATTTGTATATCACTGTGTGTTTTTTTAATTGAAATTGAATTGAATTGAATTCTTTATTTCTGTATACCCAATGTTCAAAATGCACAGAGAAAGTGGTTTATGAGTAGGCTAGGCTAAATAAAACCGACACAAAATAATAATTTGTTTAAAAGGATGTTGATTAAATACTAATTTATCCAGCTGTTTAAATCTAAAAGAAAATGAACAAAACATTCAGTAAGCGATTGCATAGGCTTATATGCGCCATCTAGTGAAGGGAACTCAATTCACACCAGTGACCTAATCGAGGGCATAACACCGGCTTTAACTTTGAGCTTCAGGCTTATGTGTGCAGTTACAGTAAATAATGTGCAGGGAGCTGTTCTACATATAAGTTATACTACTAGTTTTAGTCTCGTCTCATCACATCAATGAACATGTTTTACTTTGTCTTGTCAGCATCTTGTTTTAGTCATAAAAAAGATAGTTTTCATAACCAAATTAACACTACACTATAATATATTTTTTTTATTATAAAGGACAGGATAAATATTCTCTGAGAGTTGATATCAAACACAATGTAATGTACTTCCATGCCTTTGTTCCAGGAAAGGCTATTAAATGTCAGATAATTATGAAGAACTTGCTTAGTAGATGGACAGCTATGTTTAGCTATCAGTGTCCTTGTCTGACTATTAAGGCACAAGAGGGAGACAACATGTTCAAGAGATTAAAAGATGACGTGTCAAATTAGCATGTAAGCAAGGAAGCATTGGGGGATGTGAAGGTCAAGGAAGGATGTGCAGGTATGAAAGTGGGTGTGTGGAAATTGGATGGTGGATCCTAAACAGCAATTAGACTGACTTTAAATGTGCATGTCTTTACTGGACAGGTTATAAGGTAGAAAAGAGCAGCCAGGACTCTGGAGGCTCTCCTAATATTTTATCTTCAGATACATTTCTGTTTGGCTTCATCTGAGTGGAACATAACCAGGTAAGATCAGGAAATAATTCATGTAGATTTCTCATTTAATTCTAATTTGTATCTAATTTGGGTCACATTCGTTTCTCCTAAGATCCAGGATTCTGGTCTAGCAAGAAAGTGAGTTTCAAAAAAATTGAATTCTATGGATATCTTCTTGCCAAGCATTTAAGAAACCAAAATCTTAGTGGATGTGACATCAGAAAAGGAGTGTATTTTACCTTATAACTTATTTAAATGAATGCATCTCAAACATTTCAAAGTGTGATCTCAAATATCTCACCTTATCTCACCATAAACTGTCATACAGTATCTATTTTTTTTTTACATTGATAAACCTCACAGTAGACTCATTAGGCCTAAAATATTAATTTATTTCTCATGAGAGATTTTGGGACAAACACATTGATAGTACACTATGATTAGCATTATGTATAGTTACATACAAATGTTGTAGATAATACTGTAGTATATACTGGTGGGTGAAGTAGGCATGTCTTTTACTTAAAACTCCTTACTCCTGATCAGTATCCAAAGACTTTAATTAAAACTGAAGTTTGTTTATTTTATCGCTCAGTACAAACTTTACCTTATGAGTTGTGCCTAACATGGGAGGTGCTAACATGTCAGACTGACACCCAACAATACAGGCTGGGATAATAACCTTAACACATTGTTGGCCCAGTATGGGAGCAGTGTATACACACCTCCAAATGACATTGTGAACACAACATTGAGACATGCAGGTAGTCTTAGAATAAAGTTCCACCTCATTTAATACAAAACCCTTGAGCTCTTGTCTCGTCACCTAATATAAGGATTCAGTCCAACTAACAACATGTTGTGTTTGTAGAAAAGTATACAATGGATGTGTGTGAGGAGAAAGAGGAACTACACCCTACCTGTGAAACCACTCTGTCTGGGCAGCATGCCAGGCAGACCACAGCTATAAGGTAAGCTGTACTAAGGCCACGTAACTGCAGTAAAAGCACTGTACACCCACCCAAGGCATACGCTCCTAGAGCTGGTGTATAATGCCAGTGCTAAATCTACAATATTCACTTACACTACAAAGGACATATTAATATCCTTGTAAAGCCCACCGTATTCAAATGTTACCTCTGCTGTTTTTCCCCTCTTCCAGTGATCATTTCCGTGGTTATAACGTATTTCTGTGTATTCATGATTCCTGTAAGCAGTTCAATGTTCTTGCATGTGTTCCATATTTACAATAATTATTTGTGCAGATTTTTGGTAAATGGCATTTATATACAGTAGAGGCTGGTGACTTGGGAAATTTGAGAGGACAAGACGCATTTCTTTGTATAAAGATAATTTATTAATAATAATAATACATCACATTTATGGAATTTGGTAGACCTAGTTACCAACATTCTTGATAATCCCACAATGTTTGCACAACCATTAATAAAACCTGATTACATTAATTCACTGGGCTAAATATTCTACTCTTCAAAGAGTAATGGACGTTTTACTACTAAATGCATGTTGGTAAATTTGACGATGTTGCTGGAACAAAACCAGATTACTAAATACAAAATTGGTGTTAATAATATTACATTAGACAATAGATACACTTTGCTTATTGGCAATTATTATGAAAATGTGTATTGTGAAGTTAAATGAGTTATAAATATTTACCCATGAGCACAAGAGAAGTCCAAGGTGGTCCAGGCCTCTATTTGGACAGGGATTGGAATTAAAATTAGCTATCCAATTAGCTATGTGATGAACGGAAAATAGAAAGCAATATTATATCACCAAGATGGAGAACCAGAGATGAATACAAAAGTGTTACATTCCCCAATAGAGGAAGCTCATTCAATAATTATGACTAAAACTTCACATAAACTTGCAGTATAAACTTGCAGTATGTAACTTTTACACTCTGTAGCCTATGTTCATCTGATGCTGTTTTGACACACTCTGTAGCCTATGTTCATCTGATGCTGTTTTGACACACTCTGTAGACCACTACATTCCTGTAAAACATTTGCGCTACCATGCTGGCAATTGTGCTGCTATTCCTGGTTGCAGTTGAAAAGAGTAATTATTCCTACACCCCTTTTGTGCATAGCCGTACTTTTCGGTTTCACGTAATATGTGCAGCGTATGGAAAGGGTCTCTGTTCACTACAGACTCAGTGACACACACCATGCAAGCGTCAGTGAATTAACTTTTTTGGCATTCTCAGTGAAAGAAATAGGCTACGAGGGTGTGGCGAATTAATTGGTTAATATGTGGAAGTCTCACGGTCAAAATCTGAGGCTGACTGACTCCTCGTATTTTGTAGGCTACATTGCCTAAAAGCCATCTCTGGCATTATTAAAAAGATAGTAGGCCTAATCTAATGTAGTGTCAATCAGATGTTTTTACACATCGGGTTTCCTCCTTGCCTTCATATTGTGTTGTGTTGAGTAGGCTACCGGTAGTTTGCAAACAGATCTTCATTTGACTTGATCAACCGGCATATCCAAGCAACTTTAATCTCTTATTACAAAAGCACTGCTCTTTGCATTTGTCGAGCCATCTGGTTGCACAGACCAATAATATACTATTTTAAAATACTATACAATTTATTTTAAACAGTAGGGTTAAATACTTAATGATTACATGACCCAACAAATAACATATTTTAGCTAAATCTTCTCTAAGAAGTTTTCTGAGTTTTAATTTTACAACTTTTTTAACAACCGCTTTAATTTTTCTATTGGTTGTTGTTTGGATGTCAATATTTTTTCTATTGCCTGGTTGGCTAAGTAGGTCATCCTCTGTAGCAAGTGGAATATGGGTAGCAATATGGAAAAGATAGGATAGCAAGCCGAAAGTAGCATTCTGCTAGCATGTGTGCTAAGGGAGGACGTCAATCAAATATCATCCGTGTCTCCGTTTACATAGAGAGCGCTAAAGCGATTGTAACATAGGAAATAGTGGTTTTAGAGATTTTAGTGGCAAAATTGATATTTTAGAGTTTTATAAAATAAGATTTGAAGATGATTTATTAATAGAAAAACTTTAATTTAAGGTAATATTAACATTTTTCAGAGAAATGATTAGGGAGGTTGATCCTCTATGGAGAAACTGCATGTTAGAATGACCATTTAGCAGCTGGATAATGCAGTTAACAAGAAAAGGCCAAGACCAGATGTACAAAAAACAGAAAGCATTGATTCCATTTAAAAACGTGCTACACAGCATGCTGGCAGCATGACAGCAACACAGCCAGCCCATCCCCACACATGCCTTAAACCCTTTTATACTGAGTCCCTGAGTGAGTGGTTCCATGAACAGGGTTAGGGCAACAGTATATCACCGCATACTGTATAATACCATAGACCATATGCCATTTCTAAAAGATTATATACACACACACTCACATCCACTTATACTGTCCACAACCAAACATACTTCCAATAAATATCAATTAATCCCAGAACCACTAACCCCCCTCCCCTATCCGACCACTTGGTCCCTCCCGGATCCTTTATATTGGTGTCCATCTACCTGGGGACTCTTTTGGCAGAACACCTTGGAGCAGACAGAACAATACATGTAAATGTTTATACAAAACCACTAAATACTCACAATTAATATTATTATAGCACAGATGTTCTTACAATTAAACAGAACACTTGGTCAATTGACCAAATATCTACAACATCTGAGACATAATCACACTTCTCTTTCAGGGCCACTGATGACCAACCAGAAACAGTCCAGAATGCCAACTATCTATGTTCAATAAATAATGTCAAACACTTGTCAAGAAATGTACCATATATTATTTGCAACTGCTAATAAATATTAAACATTGTTGCATATATGCAATGTACCTTGTATAGTCAAGATGTCTGAAAAGAGCCATTATTGACACACAATTGTACAATATTACCAAACAATCACTGGTAACTAAGTGTACTTTGTTACACCACACCTGTTTATATTGCACTTGTCTAACCTTCCAGCACTCAAACTGCTGTACGTGATTGCTTCACAATCACCCACTCACACATACATTATTACACCAATGGCAGTGTCAGCCATGCAAAGGCGCCACCTGACCACCGGGGAGAGCAGTTAGGGATAGGTGTCTTGCTCAGGAACACCTCGGCACTTGGTAAAGAGTCAGTTGGGTTTGAACCAGTAACTTCTTGATAGCTTGTCGCATTAGCACTGAATTTAGCAAGTAAAACATAACATAAAGAACATATAACGTACATAAAAAGTAACACTGAAGACAGATTTAGACAAAAAACATGTATTTTCACTTATTAACACAGAATCTGACACTGATCCATTTTTGTTTACATTTTACTGACAGTTCCATCATCTTTCCTTCTCTACCACCACGGCCATACTCGACAGAAGTATACTCGGGCCTTAACTGTCCAGGACTGTTCTCCACCTCAGAGCTCAACAATGCAGTCTTGGAGCGGCCGTCTCTCTTGCTTAGGTTTTCCCACGGTCTATACGTGTTTAAACACTAATCCATTAGAACACACTGTTCTTCTGTGTGAATGCTGTTGAGTGTCCATCTGTCTCCACATGTGTTTAAACACTAACCCATTAGAACACATATCTATTTTTCTGTTGAGTGTCCATCTATCACCTCTCCTGTTAATCAAAACAGATTCTACCTGGATCACCTTTAACCAAGTGTGTTTTCTCCATAGAGAGATTCCCCAGAGGTCAGAGCTCACCAGTGAGCAGGGTATACAGCAACATCAAACACACCTGGCCTCCACACTTATGGTGTGTAAAGCAAAGCAGAACACCAACTCCATCTACAATTCAAATTAAACACTGTTTTCTGCTAGAACAATATTTAGAGCTGTGGGCCTTCAACATATGTTCTATTCTGTTCCAGATGATTAAGGGGAACCTCTTCAGTTTTGTGGAAAAAGAGCTGAAGATGTTTGAGAGGGTTCTGAATACAGATTACCCAAAGTGCTTAGAGAGGGATGATGAGGAGGTGTTGGGTGGTGATAAAGAAGAGCAGAAATTTAGAGAGGCCCTTCTGGAGATCACATTGTACTTCCTGAGGTGTATGAAGCAGGGGGTGATGGCTGACTCTCTGGAGAGCAGTAAGATATTATATTAACATATTTAACATCATTACTTTTATATTACATTTTGAAAATTACAATAATACATACTCATTGTTCTATGTTGTTGTACAGTAAGCCAAGTTACTATGGGCCAGCAAAAGCTCAAGTTGGATATGAAGAGAAGGTTAGCGTGTTTGCTTGAGGGGTTTGCTAAAAAAGGACAACCAACTCTTCTGAACCAGATATACACAGACATCTATATCACAGAAGGAGGGAGTGGAGACGTCAACACTGAACATGAAGTCAGACATATTGAAATGGAATCTAGCAAACTAGATAAAGAAGAAACACCCATTAATTATGAAGACATCTTGAAGCTCTTAAGTGGACAAGATAAACAAATCAGATCCCTGATGACAATGGGTGTGGCTGGTATCGGTAAAACAGTTTTAACACAGAAGTTAACTCTGGACTGGGCTGAAAAAGAAACCAACAACTACATTGACTTCATATTTCCATTCACTTTCAGACAGCTGAACCTTCTGAAACAGAAAAAGTATAGCTTTGTGCAAATACTTCATCACTTCTTTACTGAAACCAAAGATGCAGGAATCTGCAGCTTTGAAAAGTATCAGGTTGTGTTCATCTTGGATGGTCTGGACGAGTGTCGACTTCCTTTGGACTTCCAGAACAATGAGGTTTGGACTGACATCACAGAGCCCACCTCAGTGGACGTCCTTCTGACTAACCTCATCAAAGGCAACCTGCTTCCCACTGCTCGCCTTTGGATAACCACACGACCTGCAGCAGCCAATCAGATCCCTCCTGAGTATGTTGACATGGTAACAGAGGTCAGAGGGTTCACCGATATGCAAAAGGAGGAATACTTCAGGAAGCGATTCAAAGATGAAACAATGTCAAGCAGAATTATCTCCCACATTAAGACTTCACAAAGCCTCCACATCATGTGTCACATCCCAGTCTTCTGCTGGATCACTGCTACAGTTCTGGACCACATGTTGACAACGGGCAAGAGAGGAATAATGCCCAACACCCTGACTGAGATGTACATCCACTTCCTGGTGGTTCAGTCCATACAAGGGAATGTTAAGTATCATGGAAGAGCTGGAACAGATCCACACTGGAATACAGAGAGCAGAGAGATTATTCTATCATTGGGAAAAATGGCATTTCAACAACTAGAGAAAGGCAATCTTATCTTCTACGAATCAGACTTGATAGAGTGTGACATTGATGTCAGATCAGCGGCAGTGTTCTCTGGGGTGTTCACACAGATCTTTAGAGAAGAGTGCGGGCTGTATCAAGACAAGGTCTTCTGCTTTGTCCATCTGAGCATTCAGGAGTTTCTTGCTGCTCTTTATGTCTTTCTCTCATTCACCAACACAGGTGTTAATCTAGTGTCACAAACACCACAGCCATCATTAGAAGTCCTCCTCCAGAATGCTGTGGACAAGGCCTTACAGAGTGAGAATGGACACCTGGACTTGTTCCTCCGCTTCTTGCTGGGCTTCTTACTAGAGACCAATAAGAATCTTCTTAGAGGACTGCTGAAACAGACAGGAGGTAGCTCACAGACCAATAAGAAAACAGTCCAGTACATAAAGGAGAAGATCAATGAGGATCTCTCTCCAGAGAGAAGCCTTAATCTGTTTCACTGTCTGAATGAGCTGAATGACCATTCTCTAGTGGAGGAGATCCAACAGTACCTGAGATCAGGATGTCTATCCACAGAAGAACTCTCCCCTGGTCAATGGTCAGCTCTGGTCTTCATCTTACTGTCATCAGAGAAGGATCTGGATGTGTTTGATCTGAAGAACTACTCTGCTTCAGATGAGGGTCTTCTGAGGTTGCTGCCAATGATCAAAGCATCCAGTAGAGCTTTGTGAGTGCATGCATATATAATAATACAAAATATTTATAGATCACTAACTAATTAAGTGGTGACATAATAGACTAGGAGGCACACAATGTGGACTGGAGACTAGATTGTTATAGCCATAAATATGTACAATATGTTTGCTGTTGAAAAAACTATTGGAATAGCTACAATGTCAAATACAATTTTAACTTGTATTTTATATAACATTTTAATTATTTGTATTTCTCTGTTAGACTTAGAGGCTGTAATTTGTCAGAGAGAAGCTGTGAGGTATTAGCTTCAATTCTCAGTTCAAAATCCTCTGGTCTGAGAATGCTGGACCTTAGTACCAACGACCTGCAGGATTCAGGAGTGAAGCTGTTGTGTGCTGGACTGGATAGTCCATCCTGTAGACTGGAGAAACTCAGGTCAGTTCATTTTTTGAGTTCTGTTATCAAGCAATAGATATATCATAAACATAAATGAAAAGCTAAGTTCCAAATAGATGCAGAGTACCTTCAACTGGCTGGGTGGTGGGTACATGTTCTGATCAATAAAAACAGGTTTCAATTAGATGCAAAGTTCTTTGGATGAATAGAACCTATTAAAGCCCACCGGTATTCTGCATAACCTAGTTCTAAGATACTTCGAAACATACAAATCAGTTCAGTTGAGTTCAACTTTATTGTCAGACTCGGGGTTCATTAGAGAACATACAAAACATAGAGTACATCAAAAGTAAAAGATTATAAATAAACATGCATTTCCACTTTTAATATAAGTCAATTATACCAGTGTTTCCACGTTGGTGACTGGTATCATACAGGACTAAAACGTGGTGATTATGGCTTAAATCAATGTAAGAAGTGGGGCACCACCAAATCTGGGTTCACCCTGATTCTGTATTGAATACTGTGATTTGGAATGGCTTGGTTTAAAATATTAAAATTTTATTAATTTTAGATTGTTAATTTCAGTCCTAACAACCGGTTAATTTAATTTGACAATAAATTCAGCAACACCCCTAGCTTCTACGCCAACCCACAAACGAGCTTTCAGATTTAAAATCATGGTTAAAGGAATCTAGGAGTAGCGGGACGTGAAACCAGACTTGCTCTGAGGGAAAACTTGAATGGGCCTAGTCCATCTTGGGGCAGGGAGAGAGAAACAGTCAAAGTGGAACTGAGAAAAGAGACATTTGTGAACTATAAGTACAACACCAGTGGAATCAAAACCAGAAAGGTTGTTTTACCTGTCTTTAGAATGGACCCGGCTTGGTGTAGTTGCAACGGGAGCACGTCCGTGAGGTGTTGCCGTTGCTCATCAAAAGGCTGCACTCGCTTTGGGCCTTGGCCTGAAGCAGGTAGATAATGCTGGGGTACCTCTGGTAGACAGCTGGGGGAAACGCTTTCTGCTTTTACCATGGCGGACCGCTTGGATGGAGGGATTTTTAAAATAATTCAGTGATCACCAGGTCACGCTAAACAAACTTTCATCAGCATTATGTCCAAAAGTCAGCCTCTGTCATGGTAAAGGAGCATGTCAGTTTTGATGATATGTGTAACTTACAAATCTGTGAGTGAAGTACAGTTAATGGAGAAAGTGTATAAACATTTTGGAGCAACATATGCTGCTGTCCAGATGTTTTTTTTCCAGGGACATGTCTGCATTTTCTCAGTAGGACGATGCAATACAATTGACTGCATAAGGAGTAGGTGTTAGAGAGTGGGGTTGCTAGATTTGCATGTCTGCAGTCATGAATGGTTGGTTAGGGCTCTGTACAATTGTGTAGTTAAATATCTAAATTCTACTTGATACATTTCAGAATTGGGTGTCTTAAGTGTCCACACATTTAATAAGTGTAAGAAAAAGAAATATGATTATGCTTTACGGTGGGTAAACCAAACTGTCCCAACTTTTTTGGAGTGGAGTGGAGTCATCAGTTTTGAAATTGGTGTATATTTTCATATAACAATTAAAGTCACAAGGTAAAACAACTTTAACACAGCAGCTTTCTGTGTTTGTACTGCAGTTATTATGCAAGTACTGTAAAAACAAAGAACAAATGTAATGTAACGTGAATATTAACCTACGGCTGAGCTAGCATGCTAGTTAACTAGCCTCCATTTGCTACTGAAATATACTTAAATCAATTTACATTAATTAGACGGAAATTCACATAAAGTACTACACACTTAACAAATACATTGCCTGGTACAACTTATTTGATAATAAACACATTTTACACAATAATACATAATCAGTTTACTGTGCTCCATTCATACGGCTTACCTACAGCAAAGTATACAACGAGGGGCATCCTTACCAGGGAAAGCGAAAGTACCAGGATGTAACCAGAACTTGCAGTACCATGTTACACCAGTAGATGTCCCTCAACACAAATCAATGAATGAAATGAACGTCACAATCTTAACAATAAAAATAACAATTTTGATGAAAATCACAAACTCAAATACAAAATGCATTTCCAATCTTGTTACACCAATATAGTATGGGTTGAAAATAATTTACAAATCACTAAGTTTTTATTAGCATTTTCTATACTCCATCCATCCATCCATCTTCATCTGCTTATCCACAGTCGGGTCGCGGGGGCAGCAGCTTCAGCAAGGGACCCCAAACTTCCCTTTCCTGAGCCACATTAGAAATCTCTGATTGGGGGATCCCGAGGCGTTCCCCGGCCAGTGTGGAGATATCATCTCTCCACCTAGTCCTGGGTCTTCCCCGAGGCCTCCTCCCAGCTGAACGTGCCTGGAATACCTCCCAAGGGAGGCGCCCAAGGGGCATCCTTACCAGATGCCTGTACCACCTCAACTGGCTCCTTTCGTCGCGAAGGAGCAGCGGCTCTACTACGAGTTCCTCACGGATAGCTGAGCTTCTCACCCTATCTCTAAAGGAGAAGCCAGCCACCCTCCTGAGAAAACCCATTTCTGCCGCTTGTTCCTGTGAGCTTGGTCTTTCAGTCATGACCCACCCTTCATGACCATAGATAAGGGTAGAAACACAAATTGCCCGGTAGATCGAGAGCTTTGCCTTCCGGCTCAGCTCTCTTTTCATCACAACGGTGCGGTAAAGCAATTGCAATACCGCTCCCGCTGCTCTGATTCTCCGGCCAATCTCTCGCTCTATTAAACCTCACTCGCGAACAAGACCCTGAGGTACTTGAACTCCTTCACTTGGGGTAAGGACTCATTCCCTGCCTGGAGTAGGCACTTCATCGGTTTCTTGCTGAGAACCATGGCCTTAGAATTAGCGGTGCTAATCCTCATCCCAGCCGCTTCACACTCGGCTGCGAACCAATCCAGTGAGTGTTGGAAGTCACGGACCGATGATGCATTCAGGACCACATCATCTGCAAAAAAGCAGCGATAAAAAAGAGGCATGTCATCTAAGACATCTCATCCACATTTAAAGCTTTTAGCATCTCATCAAACCCTAGGGCTTTACCACTGTGGAGTTGTTTGACTACCTCAGTGACTTTCCCAGGTAAATTGCCGATGCTCTCCCATTAGCCTCCAGCTTGTCTCTACCATAGAGAGCATGTCAGTCGGATTCAGGAGTTCCTTAAAGTGTTCGTTCCACCACCCAATTACCTCCTTAGTTGAGGTCAACAGCATCCCATCCTTGCTGTACACAGCTTGGATGGTTCCTCGCTTCCCCCTCTTGAGGTGGCGGATGGTTTTCTAGAAACACTTTGGTGCCAACTAAAAGTTTTTCTCCATGGCTTCTCTGAAGCTCTCCCACACCCGCTGCTTTTCTTCTGCTTCGGCAGATGCCGCAGCCCTTTGGGCTAATTGGTACTTTGCAACCGGCTTCCCTGACCACCAATGTCCACCACGGTGTTAGAAGGTTACCACCCTTTGAGGTCCCTAAGACCTTGAGACCACAGCTCTCTGCTGCAGCTTCAGCAATGGAAGCTTTGAACATTTCTCACTCAGGTTCAATGTCTACAACTTACATATACATATCTGTGTATATATATGTATAGCCCTACTCCACAGGGATGCCAGTGAAGCTCCGCCGGAGGTGTGCGTTGAAGATTACATGGACAAACGTTTCCAGTTCACCTGCACTACCCGTTTGAGCTTACTAGGTCTGTCCAGAGTCTTCCCCCACCCCTTCACCCAACTCACCACCAGATGGTGATCAGTTGACAGCTCTGCCCCTCTCTTCACCCGAGTGTCCAAAACACGGCCTCAGGTTAGATGATAAAATCACATATCGCTCCGTTTGTGAGTCGTTCCTCCCAATTACACCTCTCCAGGTGTCTTCATCATTGCCCACATGCATGTGAAGTCTCCCAGCAGGACTATATAGTCCCCTACTGGAGCCCCATACAGGACTCCATTCAGGGTCTCCAGGAAAGCCGAATACTCTGACTTTCTGTTTGGTGCATATGCACAGATAACAGTCAGAGGTTTTCTTCCACAACCCGTAGGCGTAGTGAGGCAAGGCTCTCGTCTACCACGGTAAACTTCAACGTATCCGCTCACCCACCCAGCGCCTCACACCCTGGGCAACTCCAGAGTAGAATAAAGTCCATCCCCTATCCAGGAGTTCAGAGGTAAGCCCCACGAGATCTAAATGGTAGCGCTCCACATCCCGCACCAATTTCTGTCTCCTTCCCCCACAGCGAGGTGACAAATTCACGTCCCAGAGCTAGCCTCTTCCACCCAGGTCTGGTCCATTGAGGACCCTAACCTTTACTGCTACCCATATGACACCTTACCCCCACGGTTCCTCCCATGAGTGGTGAGCCAATAGGATGGAGAGGAATGTGCCACGTTGCTTGTTTGGGCTGTGCCCAGTTTGGCTCCGTGACAATCCCAGCAACCAGCCACTCGCCAGCGAGCTCTCCCTCTGGGCCTAGATCCAGATGGGGGCCCAGGCTTCCTTCCTTATCTTCCTAGAAAGATAAAAGCATGAGACTTAAGTGCAAGACGTAAGAACATGGGAAGTTAAAAAGGGGATTTCAACACTATTATTTAGGAGAGAGTGCTAAGAGATGGCGAGGTCGCTAGTCGAGGTACCAAGGTGGATTGTGAAGAGATGAACATAAAACAGACTCTGACACTGCAAACAACATATGTTACATTTATTTGAAAAGATACACTAATACTTACATAATGATAATAAACAAGTTGATCTTAGGATAGTAAAAATGTTTAGTAAGTGATATAACATTGTTATATAAGTTAGAAATACATCTGGGGCAATAGAAAAGTGAAGTTTCCAACAACACCCATGTGTAGAGAAGGTTGTTCTTCACAACAACAGACCCTTAGAATTTATATACATTGTTGAATCAAAACTACAAAGAGCTGTAGGACTAAACAGTGACAACATTAAACCTAAATTATTATATAAAATGCTGTCCTGTCTATTTGATCAGGTTGAATGGCTGTAATCTGTCAGAGAACAGCTGTGAGGTTTTATCTACAATTATCAGATCCAAGTCCTCTAATCTAAAAGAGCTGGACCTGAGTACCAATGACCTGAAGAACTCAGGAGTGAAGCTGCTTTCTTCTGGACTGCAGAGTCCACATTGTAGACTGGAAAAGCTCAGGTCAGTTCATATTAAGTTGTTTCATGAAAAGGGTATATGCTAATATTTATGGTAATATCTTTTAGTATTGTGTATTTTTTATTCTGTATGTATGCATATTAAGATGTAAACAGACCAAAATAATAGTCTACACGTGCTCTACTGTAGTTCATTCGCAGATAGGTATATTCCTGGTTCCATTTTATACATTAAGTAGACATTAACTACAATGTACCAAAATACTAATAAAAGCATAGCATAGTAATTTATAGTAATTACTATGTAAATACTATTGCTATGATAATGCATTTTGCAGTATTGGCTATTACACTTGTGGAGAAAGCATATCTGTAATTACAAATCAGATAAACGGAAGTTAGTCCTTAATTTTATTTTGTAATTGCAATATGTGTTGTTTCATTTATAACTAACAGCAAATACACTTTTCTTGTTTTGATATTCATTTTTTGACAATGATTCATGATTAACTACTTGTCATGAAACTACAGTACATGTCCATATCATCAAACAAGGCAGGTTACTTAGGACACACTTAGTTTATCTGCAATGTAATTTCATTATATTTGTCATTTTGGCAGATTTTTCACATTTTGACACA
Organism: Forbesichthys agassizii; assembly: GCA_026546735.1. Taxonomy (NCBI): domain Eukaryota; kingdom Metazoa; phylum Chordata; class Actinopteri; order Percopsiformes; family Amblyopsidae; genus Forbesichthys; species Forbesichthys agassizii. The sequence goes on along the minus strand of JAODLL010026056.1, from coordinate 3,665 downwards.
GTTCTTTGACGTCTTAATGAAATACATTTTACATTCTTAGATGGATGCCACAAAGATTAACTATATGGGCCGCAGTGGCACAATAAATGAATGAGAAGTCATTAGTGCGAACACCATTAACCCCTCACTGTGTTAAGGTGCCCTGAGGAAGATACCTAACCCTACAGATTAATTAATTTAATAGGATGGGGGGATTCAATAATAGAAATACAATGATAACGCTGACGCTCCTACCGCTTGTTAGGACATTTTCTGGGTGCCTACGGAGATTCAGGGATACTTTGGGGTCCAATTTTCGACAGGCTCAACAAGATATTGGAGAGCTACAAAAAGTTAAAATTATTTCATCTTACAGAAGAAATAAAAATCTTAAAGATATGTTAGTTCACACTACTCCTCAGACCCAGAACAAACCCAGCCTGGGAAAATACTTGATGAAGTACAAGTATATTAATAATGCTTTCTCAGGGTTGGGTTTTCCTATAAGGCACAGAATGGAATTGTCAACAGTGAATTTATTTTATGGGATTAAATGCAAATTGTGCAAAAAAATATATGTGGGAGAAGCTAAGAACACATTACAGGCAAGACTTTATCAACATCTATACCATATTAACAAACAGGACAAAAGTACAGTTCTTTACTTACATTTCGCACTACATATGGTAGAGAATTTGATAATCTTTGGTCTGGAGACGAGGGCCAGTTGGTCCAGGCCACAACGGCAGGATGTGGAAAGAACATGGATTGGTCGTCTTCAAACAGTAGACCCTAAGGGACTGAATGAAAAATATTAAGCGCTCTTCTTATTTTAAGGAATGCAATGATGACAATTATCTGTATGGTGGCGTGGGAACCTAGACGTGAATTTTCCAATTATAAATTTAGGTACATTTAAATGTCTTTTTTGTATATCCCTTATTTTTGTTGAAATTTTCTAATTTTGATTTAATTTTTTTTCTTATATATATATGCCTGTTTTATACATTTTGGTTCGATATTTTCTGCCTTCAATATATTGTGTTTGTGGAGGGGTTTTTGTTGAATTATGAAATATTTCTTTATGGATTTTCTCATGTAATAGCATTTCTTTGTATTTTAAATGTTATATATGAGATAGTTCGGTTCGAGGTTTCCTACCACCGGTTTAACCAAACCATGCTTAACAATGGACCCCTAAAAGAATTTAACTTGAGGCATTTCTATCTGGCCCTGAAGGTCACAAATTATTGTTTTCTTTTTTTTTTAGACTATTCAGCCCTGATAACTTAACCCTTACCTTAACCTTTTGTCATCGTACCTAATTGCATTTTTATCTGGCCTTGGAGGTCATAAATACTTGTTTTCTTTGTTTGAGACTACCCAGCCCTGACACTTAACCCTTACCTTAACCCTGTGTCCCCTCGCCCAGTTACATTCTTATCCGGTTCTGGACATCATAAGTTCTTGTTTTCCTTTTCCTGAGACTATGCTATTATGGACCCAACCCTGATACTTAACCCTTACCCTAACCCTTTGTCCCCTTGCTCAGCTGACCTGATGGTTGAATTTGGCCCTGATGCCTGACCTTAATTTTAACCTCTGTTTTTTTTAAGACTAATTTAAACTTTTTACTTAATCTCAGGGCAATTGACAGCCATTTGACAAAAAAGTCCCTTTTAATTGGGTTGATTTGTTTATTTATTTAGTTTGTTTTATTTTTTATTTTTTATTTTATTTTTTAAAATTTTATTTAAATTAAAAAAAAATTTCTCATATATATTTAGTTGAATATGTATCTATATACAATAATTAGAATCAGTTATAGAATATAACTGTTTGCTTGTGCCTGTGTCTACCGGATTTCTGTTAACTCTTGAACCTAACCTACATCTGTAGGGTATCTTGCACAGTGGTTATAACCCTAACCTACATCTGTAGGGTATCTTGCACAGTGGTTAGGGTTAACTTAACCCTAACCCTAACCTACATCTGTAGGGTATCTTGCACAGTGGTTAGAGTTAACTTAACCCTAACCCTAACCTACATCTGTAGGGTATCTTGCACAGTGGTTAGAGTTAACTTATCCCTAACCCTAACCTACATCTGTAGGGTATCTTGCACAGTGGTTAGAGTTAACTTAACCCTAACCCTACAGATGTTTTACATGTTTTACAATCATGCATTTTAAGTATACTCATAATGCAGCTCCATATGTATCTATGCATATACAGTTATGTGAAAAAGAAAGTGCACGCTCTTTGTATTATATAGTATTCTATAGTTTTACATATCAGGACATATTAACAATAATTTGCAAATGTTAGCACGTTGCGAAATTCATCCTCTGCATTTAACCCATCCCTCAAGGGAGCAGTGGGCAGCCGCTGTGCAGCGCCCGGGGACCAACTCCAGATTGGAGCCAGTGTCACTTGTCACATGACATGATTGATCGGAGGCCTGAGTCAGCTGCACGTAGTCATTTGTGATTTTTACTAGCGCTGTTTCAGTACTGTGTTTGGGACAGAATTCAGACTGATACTTGTCGAAATTTAGATGGTTGAGGAGTTGAGAGGCCACCACCCTCAAGTGTTTTGGAGAGGAAAAGAAGTTTGGGGGAATAAAGTTAGAAAGCATCGCTAACACTGCTGACTTAATATCTGCAGACACCAGCACAGAAACTGTGCCGGGAGGTTCGTGGTTTTCATGGCTGAGCAGCTGCATGCAAGCCTTAGATCACCAAGCACAAGGATAAAATACACTGCGACTGGACCCTGGAGCAGTTGGGACGTGATCCTTCTCACTCATTCTCGGCTGACTGATGGACCAATCTTGTTTTGGCAAATGCCAGGTGGCTGTTTCCTGCCTGACTGCATTGTGCCAACTTTAAAGTTTGGTGGAGGGATAATGCTATGGGTTGTTTTTCTGGGGTTGGCCTAGGCCCCACAGTTCCACTGAGGAAAAATGTTAATGCCTCAGATTACCCAGGCCAAAGATCCCAAAAGACATTTTCGATTATTCAATGTTTCCAACTACGTGGGAACAGTTTGGGAAAGGCCATTTTCTGTCTTTGTGTAGAAGAACTTGACTGTCCCGCACAGAGCCTCAACCCTATCAAATAGCTAGGTATTAACTATAATGAAAATTGCAAGGCCGTCTCATCAAATTTCTGTGTCTGACCTCATGAATGCTGTTCTGGATGAATGGGCAAACATTCCCACAGACACACTCCAAACTCTTGTAAACAGCCTTCACAGAATAGTGAAAGCTTTTATAGCTGCTAAGGGGAGACAACTCCATATTCATGCTTATGGATATAAAGCTCCTGTAGGTGTAATGTGTAGGCGTTGCACTACTTTTGACCATAGCCTATACTGTATTTCTAACTATTTCTAAATTAAAAACAAAACAAAAAGTTTTTCTTCTTGCAGTTTTTTAAACCTCTGTAATGTATTTGTTTCTGGGAGAGGAATCACATCTTAATACGTATTATCACTTAAGGTAAAATCAGGTGTCATGTCAACTACCCAACTGTCTATTTTATCAGGCTAAGTGGCTGTAATCTGTCAGAGAGAAGCTGTGAGGAGATATCTTCAGTTCTCGGCTCGGTATTCTGTAGTCTGAGAGAGTTGGACCTGAGTATCAATGACCTGCAGGATTCAGGATTGAAGCTGCTCTCTGCTGGA
>JAODLL010026045.1:8881-24384 GCA_026546735.1 Forbesichthys agassizii | reverse complement strand
GTTAATGTTGCAAAGTCCTTTTTAGTCTTCAATCCTTACTTTCCTCCTCTTGTTCTTTATCTTTGTTTTCTCTTCCTCCCCTTTCCTTTGTTTCCTCTTCTCTTTATACTATCCTCGTTTATCTCATTGGCTGCAGCTGAGTGCCTCTCCAAACCTGGAGCAGTTGTGAGGGGAAGTACCGTCCCTGGTACACTTCCCCTAGTGGCGTGGAGGCCGCCTGTTTGGTTGGGGCTCCACAAATAATAAAATGAACCATGCCAGATTATCTCAGATCCGTTTATAATTGACATGACACATAACAACAAAAGCAAAAGCAAAAGCAAAAAAATGTAAAACTATAGTGTAAAGTTTACACTGTAAACTATAAGTGTAAAACCATAGTTAGATAAAATCGTTTTAGTATCTTAAACCTATATCCATTTTATTATTGAGGTTGTACCATATATGTCAAATATAATAATTAGATAATAATATATTTATTTTTTCTAGAGCAGATCGTCCTTTATTTACGGGGAGGTGTATGGGATGGGAGTAGATCTGGCCCAATCAGAAGCTTCTAATTTACGATGTGACGCCCCTGCCTGTTGTATTCGTACCTTGAAGCGACATAACGTAGGATGTATCCTTGGATGTGGCTAGCAACCTAAAAGACGAATGAAAACAGGAGAAAACGTCAACGGAATTATTTCGTTTCATATTTTCGTAAGTATCGCAAATATTTCATACACTATACTTTCTTTCCACTTATTAAGAAATAACGATTATCGGTGTGGGTAACCTAGACTGTGCACTGTCTTGTTAGCTTCGCGGCTAAACATCAGTGGGAGCTGTGGCAAATGCTAGTATCACTAGCTGGCTCATGCTACCGTAGTCAATCTTCGCAACATCTTAGATGGCTAGGTTTACAACACAGACTTAGAGATAGCTTATTTACACAAAATAACTATCTTGACCTGTTCCACATGCTAGGATATGTTGATGGTACAGTGCTGTACAGTATTGTGAAGTGTGAACGTACGTTGTTTAGCTTGCTTGCAATGCTCAGCTACGGTAAAAATGGGTATGTTGTGCTGTAAAAGCACCCCCGCCTTCCCGACTGGTGTGTGCTGCTATCACTGAAATTAGGTCAGCCACCAGTCAGCTGGGACAACACGATGTGGTCCCCCAAGATGTGAGCCAGACTTGACAACACGGTATTCTTGCATTCTGCATTCATACGAAAACGATAATCGGCCATACTTGTTTGATACACTGTTGCTAGGCTGAATTAGCATTGATCGAATTAATAATGAAGTCACGTTAAATTATTGATGGGATAAAATGCAGACATCTGTGGAGACTTCTGCCTTGAGTAAGACATCCATGGAATATCTCCGTTTCTGGTAATGATTTGATGGTTTTAGAGCATCATGTCAGCTCTCAGCAGGATGTTTCAGAATAGAATTATGAACAGGCTTTTCTGACGAAACGTTTCTGTGTTATCCAACAGGTTAATATCTCTTTGACTTGTCAGCAACACATCACAAACTGAATGGAAGAACAAAAGACAGTTTGTGAGTGAGGTAACCTCAGCAGGCTCTATCAGCTTTCATTCTAAAACCACTTCAATGTTGTCACAATGAGAAAGTGGCTTGCCTCGTGACTTACCACCGTGATCTCATCATGCCCTGTCTCAGGAGTGCGTGGGTCCCAGTAATGTACCATGGGGTACGACGTCACCAGGTTCCAAGGCGAGGTGGATGAAGACTTGCTGTGCCCCATCTGCAGTGGAGTGCTTGAAGAACCTGTGCAGGCATGTCAACCCCCCCCCCCCCCCCCACACCCCCCACCCCACCTCACCTCAGTTGTATTAAGCATCACTTTCCACATTGTCTGTTAAACTGTTGTATCCATCTCGCCTACAGGCCCCGCATTGTGAGCATGCGTTCTGCAATGCGTGCATCACACAGTGGTTCGCCCAGCAGCAGATCTGTCCCGTGGACCGCACGGTGGTGACGCTAGCCCATTTGCGACCCGTGCCACGCATCATGCGCAACATGCTCTCCAAGCTTCAGATCAGCTGCGAGAACGCCGGCTTCGGCTGTACGGCCACGCTGCGTCTGGACCAGCTGCCGTCGCACCTGAAGGACTGCGAGCACAATCCCAAGAGACCCGTCAGCTGTGAGGAGGGCTGCGGGTGAGTGACAGCTTGGAAGATGGTGTGGCCACTGCATTTGTATTGTAATAGACCTTTCTGACTCGGGATGTGATACCCGCCCCCATTGGTTACTGTTGCTAATGTCCCACTAACGTATGTCGCTTGTGAGACATTCTATGATAAAAGTGAATTTAACACAGGTGACCTACGATAAACGGTGCAGTAATCTTCTGATGTGTGACCTGTGAGAATTACAACCATTGAGTTCATGTGTCCCGTACCAGTACTGTAGCATCCTGTTCAATACAGTTAGATGGTAAATCAGGACTGCACTACACACGTTACTGTATGGTTTTGCAAGACCAACGTGAACAAAAAAAAGTGTTATCTATCGTGTTCTGTTTTTACCCGATACAAGATTTGGATTAATTAGTTAGTAGTCTGACTAATAACGGTGAACAATTAGCGTTTGTGGGACATTGGGTGTTTCTAAGGAAAAACAGGTAATCTGATTGGTTAATTTTGACGTGTGATTGACAGGTCGGAAAGGTCTATTGTAGCTGGGGCCTGTACATTACTGATAACACAGTGGTTATGTTCGTGGTTTTTATTTATTTTTTCAGTCATTCCGGAAATCTGTCCTAAATAGTCTCATGGTTTCATTACATTATGTCATACTAAACTAAGTTATCATAGGAAACTGTTGTGTAACAGTTGTTAAAACTGGTTTCTTCCTCTATTACTTATTATCCTCTCTCTGGCATGTCTGACCTAGTTGTGCCATACGCACTAGTGTAAGCCTTGTTGTAACAATACGCAGGCTTTCTATGTAAAACAGAGTTCAGACTGCATTTTCACACTGAGCCACAGTACTCTGACATGCCCTACTTTGACTTGGGAATCACAAGTTTCACATCTAATGTCTCCAGTTTCGTTCCTCTGTGATAATTGTCTTTTAGGCTTGTTTAATTCTTGTTCTAATTGTATGTAGATGTCTTACCTTCTACATCTGTAGTAGTGTTATTTTCAATTTGCTTTAATAATCCTGTAGGTTTTCCATTATACTCCTGAGTTGCTTTATTTCCAGTATTTATTCTGAATTGTTAGAATAACTTTGTGACAGTGTACTTTAAACTCTTCTTTACCTAGTTTAGTCTTTTTTCTGTTTGCAGGCTGGAGATGCCCAAAGATGAGATGCCCAACCACAACTGCATCAAGCACCTGCGCAGTGTGGTCGTGCAGCAGCAAACTAAGATCTCGGAGCTGGAGAAGAATGTGGCTGAGCACAAACACCAGCTGGGGGAACAAGTGAGAACAGTTACCCCAGGGGTTCACATAATGGGAGTTGCTAAATGTTTTGACAGTCATTGTAATTATTTGTTGATTTTTTACTGGTAGCTTGAACAAACTTTATGGTTTCAATTTTTTAAAAGTGGGCAAGCTAAAAATGTATTTTGTAGGCTGTGAATGACAATTGTTAATTGTAAAGGTTTCTAAACATCACCACGTGACAACATTTGTATAAAGTATAACCGATGCACATGTGGGTTGTTAAATGTGGAATCTATTTGGTGCAACTTTATTAATCATAATTTGCTATACAGTCCATGAGAAATGCCAGTATTGCAAAAGGGTTTTGTCATTCATTGGCCTTTTGGCCAACTTGTTTTATTCCATATAATTGTAGGTCTTTTACGGCTTTACTTACTTAAGTCCTTTTTTATGTGACCAGAAACGGGACATTCAGCTCCTTAAAGCCTATATGAGGGCCATTCGCAGTGCAAACCCAAACCTGCAGAACTTGGAGGAGAGCATTGAGTATAATGAGATCGTAGAGTAAGTACGGTAACCTTTTCTCTTTCCTGCAAATGTTAAAAACATATTTCTTTCTGGTGGCACTGATTGCTCTTACGTTGATCTGTATCCTCTACTTGTTCCAATGGCAATGTGTTTTCCATTAACACCAGGGAGGAGAGCCATAAAAGCGCATCACACACATTGTATGTTGATTTTACATACATTTACAAGGTAGTGTGCCAATAACTGGACCATTAGCACCTCAATAGGGGTGGATGACCGTCACCGACGCAAGGCAAGAGACTTCATAGCGACTGCTCTTCTCCTACTAACTTCTTATTGTGCGGTGTTATAAATATTTCCGTACTTCAGCATATACATCTACACTTGGTTGGAACAATCCTGATTTAAAGCTCTCCTATGATTTACTTTTACTTTACATGCATATTGTAAGTCTGTGAATTTTTGAATGATACCAGTTTGATCAGGCTGCATCAATCACCATGAACAGATGCTTGGACCATCACATGTTCAGAACACAGGCACTTATTGCTTTCTGTTGACTCCAACTGAACCACCGGCTGAGTGGCTTGTGGTTCTTTAGAGGTTTACATTTACTACATTTAGCAGGAGCTTTTTTCCCTAAGCGGCTTACATTAGCACTTTTGTCAATAGCTGTAGGTTATACACAATTATGGTAAGCACAACATCTGTTAGAATAATGGCTCCATGTCATCAGGGCCATCTTACTCTCACATTTTACAAGCAACTGTACATTTCTGTCTGGCTGAGAGGGAGGGTATGTCCAAAGCACACAACACATAGGCATGAAGCTTCATTCAGAGAACGTCACGGACAGCCAGGAACGCACACCAAATAATACAGCGATGGAAGAAGAACAAAAGATACACAAGGGCTTAAATACAGAAAAGACGAGACCGACCATTGGACAGAGACAACGAGATGCAGATGAAACCAGTTAGACCGTCAACATGGGACAGAAACAGATGAGCAAAACATGGAACCAATGGGAAAGCATGGACAAGAACGAGACAAACTGACCGGGGAAGACCATGACCATATCAACATAAGTGGTGCATGTCAAGGTCTGAGATGCTTATAATGTGGCTGCAGGAGAAATGGGCAGGCATAAACACCTGAACCACTTTGTCACTACCATCACTTGGGTGTGTGGTGACTTCTATATATAAATATAGATGGTCCTTTTCACGCACGCCGTATATCCCTGCATGGGGTAAACAGGGACAAGGGTCGATAAATCTGTATATCTGCTATCCCTATTAACATTATAGGGAAAATGCCGGTAGGCTGTAATGTGAACAAAAGCACAACCAATACAGGGACAAGCTCTTCATTCTGACGTGAAGAAGTGTTTACGTGGAGTGAGCAAACCAATCACAAGACTATTTTAACTGTTCCAAATATTTTCTATGCTTGAACACTAGCGTACAACTTTACACTCATTTTGAGTTAAGTAGTTTAACTGCTTTTGCTAGACAAGAAAATCCTTTCAACAACAATCTCTTTCTGTCTGTTTCTCATGAACAATGTTGCTCTAATTAATAGGTTTTCTGGAAGTAAATGTATTAATGCTTTGTTAGAAAGCTAAAATGTTTCTACTATTTGTAAGCAATAGAAAATGTACGTACCATAGGGTAGCAGTGTTTCCGCACAAACGTATGTTATAAATAGCCTCCAGCTGACAACGGCATAAGATGGACTGTATATTATGTGCTGCATATATTTTATGTAGAGAAATTGCAAATTGCGCCAAGCAAGCTCAAAAGTAAGCTGTAAACTGAAGTCTCCTATAAATCTAATTCGTTTATGGCGCTGGGCAGCATCCATAAAGTGTTGCATTAGCTACCACCATCTACTGGACTGTTCAGGCTAACTACGCCAGTCTTACCATGGCATGAATGAACAGACGCAAGAGGGAAATGTACCTGGATGGAGCTGCATGTGTGAATAGAGAAAATCACTAGCTGTAGGTAATTTAGCAGGAACAATGTGTGAAAAGGGCTTAATGATGAGTTCTCCTCTGGCCCACTCATCAACAGGTGGGTGAACTCCATGCAGCCCGCTAGAGTTACCCGATGGGGCGGCATGATCTCCACCCCCGACGCCGTGCTCCAGGCCGTCATCAAGCGCTCTCTGATCGACAGCGGTTGCCCGCTGTCAATTGTCAACGACCTGATCGAGAACGCCCACGAGCGCAACTGGCCACAAGGCCTGGCCACGTTGGAGACCAGGCAGATGAACCGGCGCTACTACGAGAACTACGTGGCCAAGCGCATCCCCGGCAAGCAGGCGGTGGTGGTGATGGCCTGCGAGAACCAACACATGGGCGAGGACATGATCCTGGAGCCAGGGCTGGTCATGATTTTCGCTCATGGAGTGGAGGAGATTTTATAACTACACCGACTTGATAGACACGTTTGGTGGGTGGGCGAGGGGCGGGGGTTGTCAGACTGTGTCTGATGTGTTGTCAGATACTTACAATCTAATGTATGAGGAGGTTTCTTCACACTCACAACACTCAATAATACCTATGCCTTAACATAAGGACATGTATATTGTCATTCAGGCAAATGGGAACTCACACTGACGAATATCTAAGACATACGAGGAGAGGAGATGTTTACAAAGTTTATATCATAAGATTTAGTGCATTAACAGAATCTGATTGTTATGCTCCATGTCATACAATGGGCATAAGCCTTTCTGAACCCATCCTTTAACGTCCTGAATTGTAAACATTTGTAAATAGAAATATTATATTGAATTATAAACATTATCCTCATATTCCTCTAACTGTGATTAGATTTTTTTTGTTGTTGTACATTTCTGTTGCTATCTCCAGGGATGCTTTAGTATTTTGATCCTTGTGAATTTCATGACATGCTATTCGGTTTACACTGTCCAAACGTGTGTGCCATTTTATTTATTGGTTTGCCTTTTTACATAAACATGCTTGAAAATAATTAGATTTTCTTTCTTTTTTTATGTAAATTGCTATTTTAGTGCATATGAAGTACATTGCTGAACCCTTTGCCTTTGTTGCCTCAGTTGTATAGTAATGTGTTGGGTCCAGTTTATGTGCTAAATAGCATTTGAGATTTAACAGTGTTTAATTGTTTTTGTTTCACAACTTTCACAACTGGTGAGCATTGGTATATTATGTGATTCCTATGTTGTTGGAAAATGAATGGAATAAAATTAACATCAGTCATGACATAATGACAAAGTTCAACATTCTTCCAAACCAGTGTTGAGCTTATAAATGTGAATGACATCCACTAATGGTTGAGTGTTTCACAATTAGACATGCATAGGTCTGCTGTATATCACTAGACTGATGGAATGGATGACCTCCATTATGAATCCCCAAGGGCAGTAAGTGGATACTTGAATCAATGGTCATTTCGTTCACTCTCTATGTTCTCGTATGTAGTGTACCATATACAGATGATCAAGTAATAAAAGATTTACATTTGATCACAAAATCAGGTCTTGGAGTAGTTATCAAGACATGTCTACCTTTTTTTTTTTGTCAGAAGAAACATTGTAAACTTGACAACAAACACAAATTCTGAACTTTGTAACTACCTAATTTTGGCCTTGTAACTTGCCAAAACCCAGTCCATTGTGGAACCTTAACCCAGCCTATTGTGGTCTGTGGAATGCGTGCCAATGGAAGGATGCCTGTTCTTTTCCACAATACCATGCATATGTAGGACATTCCCCTGGGTTTGATTTGTGTTATGGACAGTGTTGGGCAAGTTTGTCTGGAATTGTAATAAGTTACTAGTTACTTATTACTTCTTCAAAAAGCAATAGTTGTTACTTTATACTGGGTATTAAAATGTATTAATTGCGTTACATTACTATATTTCTTTCACAATCATTATCCTGCCTCGCCCATTCTGAAAAATTACTGTGTAGCCAGCTCACTTTAAAATTGAATCCTCTTTATTGGAACAATAATTAACCTTAGGAGTCAACAATCAGCCAAAGTGAAAACGTCGCAGCTCTCAACCCAGATGAGGACCGGTTGGTTCAATAGCCTACCTACATTTGCTAGGACCAGAAATCGCAATAATGCAGCATTAGGTGGATTAGGTTACGTCTCATATTATTACCGTTTTGGAGATACTAATTGGTTACAATACTAGTTAGTGAAAACACTAATAATATTACTGCCTAACACTGATTATGCACAAAATTAAGGTGTGTTTCATAGGTAGGCCAGTGGTCACAAATAGGCTATCCTGTAGGCTTTTTTTAGCCTACAAGCTTTCGTGATTACATTCACATTCGAAAGAATTATAATTCACTCAAATTGGGCTACTGCAATTTTGCGCATAATCATACTGCCAACTGCATCAATTGTGTGGGGTAGTACGGTACGGTCCAATATCGTCAGTCAAAGTGCTTGCATCAGAGAGTCTGCTTGTTTGAGGCGGTGCTTTTACGACTCGGGAGGGACGTTTGCTGACTGTGTCGGACGTGGGAGCCGCTCAGTCTTCCCTGGTTGACAAATAGTGCTGGGTGTTCTCTGAATCGGTCGACCTGCAGTGTTAATTTAAAGTTTTCTGTTTGTGAAAATAGCGCACAACGTCTAAATCTGCACTACTTCATAAATAACAACATAAAGGTAGGTAAGATATAGCCAGTACCGCCTTTATTCAAGATTGCTGTATTTCTCACAACCGTCGATTGGTAAACTGTTATTGGGCAAAATTACTTGCGCGGCTGACAAGTGAGGCATCCAAAATCTTTAAACTACAAGGTCTATATAGCCCTTGTGCAAGCTGGTGTTTATCGCGAGTAGCCTATATGCGATACGGGTTATCCCTGAGTTATTCGCGGATCAACCATTAGACATATGCATCACGGCTACATATTCTTTTGAGAATACAGGGTTTGTACAAATTACAGCATCCCGCTTCGGTTCATAGTTTCGTTATGTTTTTCTGTATGTCTGGTCTGGTATATGCTCGGCTACTTCATTATGTCAAGTAGGCTAATGGTAGTTGGTAAAAGCGATCTATGTTTAGGTCTAGGCTATAGCTACAACTTTCCTGGAAACGTTTTGTTTTAACTACCAATTTCTCTGATACATTATAGTTAAATGTTCTTAAGATGTATTCTATTCTGCTATACGGTTATATGACTCCTGCTTTTGATGTTGGGAATTGTATTCCAAATGCAAAAGTAGTTGATACTGCCAGTTGTTTATTCAGAGCTCTTCGTTCATTGTCGTTTGACCACATTTAATATGCCCTATCCTGCCCAGATCATGAGTTCTCACTAGCAGAACACATTTATTTCAGGGTAAGCACACTGTAGGCCTATCACATTCCTGGGTCAATAACAAGCATATCTCTGCTGTAAGCAGACCAAATCAAGTCTCTGTGTGGTATAATGTGTATGGTTTCTCTTGCTGCAAGACTTCTAGGCACAGCTGGTCAATAAGGGAATAAAGTAAATTGGCAGTGTTTATATCAGATGCACTAGGCAGCAAATTATAATTCACCAATGTACTGGTGTGGGCTCCAAGTAAATTGTAATTATAGGATAGCAGCTGGTGTATTATGTATTATATAAGGTTTTTATATAAGGTTTTCCCTTACAAAACAAATTCCAATTGTACAATCATCTAAACTTTGAGTTGATATTGATATCATTCCATGTTTCAAATTTCAATATTTATCTGTCATTTCCTGACATCAAATCCTGCTGCATATTGTAAACATGCCTCTTTTATTTCCTTTCCAATTAGATTTAGTACTTTGTCAGGATGTGGTAAGATTGTTCATGGTTTAATAAACAACAGATGCGATTAATGAGAATGTACCTAAGTGTAAGACAAAGAACAAACATTGAAAGATGTTGACACTGGTGTTTTTATATGCTGCCATCCATAATCACTAACTAAACGTTACATACCATATTATTGTAATTAGCGTAATGTAGTCTACTGTATAATATATTTAAGATGTTAAGTTCTTATTAAATCCATAGTAATAGTGTCAACCAATCCTATGAATAATCGGTCTACAAAACCTACTTAAGCATGATTGTACATTATTAAATGCATTCGCCTGATACTAAACCTGAAAGGCAAGCTGCAGACCAGTTAAAATGGTCATGGTCACATATGCAAGTGTCTCTCATACGCACTTTATCGACTCTTGTACTTAAGAGGCGGTGTAAAAGTGTTTGTGTGTGCCCTCACAAGTCTGGGCGGGTTTGAGGTTTTGCCTGTAATGCACCACGTTGCTCTGCCTCCACACAAAACCCGTTACGTAACCCTTGTAGTCACAACCTGAGAGTGATGGGCAGCCTTTCACTTTGTACCCTGGAAGAAAGTACACCCTCGCCTACATGTTTCCTGAAATGGAGAATATTTTTATGTATCTATGCAGTATATACTTTAATCGTGACTTCACTTTATGCATTCATGTTTGACATTTCTCTACTGTGTGATCGACTGTTGCATCTTACTACTTTTAGATATGTCCCTAGTTATTATTGTGTTCTGCGACTCTTAAAAAATACACGTGAACGTTTTGATTGTTCTCTGAAAGATCCTCTAAAACAGGGGTCTGCAACCTTTACTATCAAATGAGTCATTGGTGCCTAAAAATATACTGTATATTTAGGCTATGTAGCCACAGAAAATAGTTGAGCCTTTTAATGCAGATAGCAGACTACAACATTACTTATACTGGAGGTCTAGATGAGAATTCAATAATAGTTTACCCTAGGGTGAGTGATTTAGAACCGGGGTGACAGTTAAATGCTATAGGGGATGCAGGGGCATGCCCCCTGCAATGATTTTATAAGAAAAATAAAGCACTTGCTTTGGCAAAAGTCTAATTTCTAGTTAATTTGAAACAAAATATACTAAAACGTACCCAACTATGCTTACATTTTTATTCAACTGTTTTTCAATGGACTGGATTCATTTGGATTTTGCTGAAATCAGAGGAGACAGGCTGGCAATACAAAATATCATTTGAGATTATATTTTGTATATTTCAAATATAATTTGATATTATATTTTGTGGGAGAGACAATCCCTAGATTCATTTCTATATGGTGTTTGTCAACGCCACAGGGAACCACTGTAGAGGGGCTCAAGAGGCGCAGGTTGCAGACCCCTGCACTAACGTCTGTTAGCGTGACCCTGTGAGCCAACATTCCACTTACGATGGGAGGGTTCCCTTGTTTTCAGCTGTGAGTCACTGTAGCATCTGTATGTAGAATGCAATTTAGAGAGTAACTTGAGATGGAGAAGGTCAAATGAGGCTTCGTGGTTAAAGAGGAGGCGGAGGACTTGGGGAAGGCATAAAGTAAGAGACTGGCTGTCTAAACCCCTAAACCCCTACCCAGACTGGCCTTGCTATGACTTGCCAATCCCCTCACCAAACACACTCTCCCTCCCATTAGTCACCCATGGCTGAGCTCTGACGGTGAGCAGCTGATACTACTGATGGAGGGAAACACTTTTCCATAGTGAATACAAATGTGTCGCACCCACTCTCTCCCCCTCCTCTGCCAACCTGATGTCATCTACAGAATTCAGTGAACATTATTATGTTTGTGATAGGAAAATTGAAGACATCCGCAGACAACCAAACTCGAGGTTTCCAACCACAACATCAAAAACGTCCTAAGCCCTGCACACTGCAGGCTGTTACAGAACAGCAGATTTCCTTGCCACAAGGCGTGGGCGTTGTGAAAGCTTATACAAACACAAACCTGTATGGAAAAAGGACATCCCCAGCTACACTTGCGAAACTAATCTCACAAGGGGAAGGTGGCCTCATAACAGTTTTTGAATTTGTTGATGATGATGATGATGATAATGGTGATGGGCTCTTAGCTTTAGGGAAAATATGATGTTCCAGTAGACTATATTGTGTGTTTCTTTGTGAATGTATAGACCAAAATTCGTTAGTGATTCAACATGTTTATATTTGGCACAAAAATGTGGCTTGTGTTACCTACACGTCACTTGTTTCTATTGAGTAAAGCTGACATATTTTGCCTACTTTAAGTGAAAAGACTACTAATCACAGCTCTCATTAACATTCTATCTTAACCTAACCATAGTGAAAACAAAGCCTAAGGTCAGGTTTGTATTAAAGATTGAAGACCGACAGACATTCCACTGCCAGATTAATGCATTTTTTGAACGAGGTCTATGAATTAGCTGAGGTGGCTTGACCCCATTGTGCTAAACTGTATTTTAGGAGAGAGTCTAGGTAGACTCTGTTCAATAAAATGATCTTGATGCATACATTGTTTCTTCTGTGCTTGTTAACATTGCACATGCAAATAATTATCCAATCAGGAAGTGGAGAATCACATTACTCTGATAGAGCTGACACCTTGTAGAACCAGACCAGTTTGATAGTATTATGGGAAAATTAATTTAGGACATTGAGGTCATACCCACATACTATTTTTGCAAAATTGCACTCTGCAGCAAGGTAGCTATAATATTGTCCTGGTGTTTTGTGTGATAATAAACCTTAATTGGCTATGAGGTGAATATTTATAGCATACAATGTTTGAAGGCGCCGACAGCTCTATATTTATAAAGGACAATAGCTAGAGATTCATAAGACAATGCCATGGTTAGCTAGCACGCATTTCATGCATTCTCGCTCCCAAGTGTCAATCTACGGTCCATTCAAACCAGCCCCACCTGATTGCATAAACAACACTGCTAGGCAACCCTGCTATTCTTTTCAGGGAATAAAGTAGGGACAGCGTGACCATTTCCTAGTCCGGAGAGAGCAATCGGTTGCTTGTCTGGAGGAAACACAGTTGGTGCTTTCCCCCCCGTTTTTTATTGCTGATTTGTCTATTTTTGGCCCTCGGATTTTTTGTTTTCACATGGCTCTAGCATACTGTTCCAGTTTGGGTCTGTTCTAGATGACCAAACTTGAACATCTAGGCTAGCAAGAAATGATCCTTTAGAAATGTCATTATTGTGTGTGTGTGTGTGTGTGTGTGTGTGTGTGTGTGTGTCTTATATGTATACACTGTATAATCAACATTTATTTGTATAGCACATTACAATACAATTACATTTTCTGTACATTAGAATAAAAATACTATAAAAATGAACACGTGGAGGTTAAATAAAAACATTTGTAAATTAAAAGTAGTTATAGTAAAACAGTAATGTTAATATAATAGCAAATGTCCCTATTTAAAAGCTTTATAAAAGGCCTATATAAAAAAGAGCTGGTTCAATACACAATTTAATTTATTTTAGTTACAGGTTGTCTTTGGCAATAATCAAATAAAAAACGACCTTTTCAATTCAACCTATATACTGTAAAGCATATTTGGGTTAGTGTCTTAAAAAAGAAGTATACAGAAACTTTTTTGGGCACAGACTACAGGAACACCCTAGAGAGAAGTATTTTGGTATCTTTAGCCTGACATATTTTCACATTTGCGTAAGGACTGAATCCCTGTGGTCAGTGACGTTCTCTTCTTCCTACAGTAATCAACCTCTGGATTGCTTAACCTACTGGGATTTAGTTACACTTTAATACAGGTCTTCATACTTTATTCACAGCCTGCTTATCATATCATAAATATAATATATAATGGAATGCAATGCATCAAAGTCAGATTACAAACCAGCCAGGAAAGGTGTATACTGTAACCACACTTAAATGTATATAGGAACAAACTTTCAGTTGTACTCTTGCCGAGGCTGGCTTACTTACATTGTCTGTATATGTGTATACGGTATGTGACGTGTATGTGTGTGTTGTGCAGTATTATATATGCTAGCAGTGTTATCGTTTTGCAGACGTGTCATTGTGTCGAGCAGCAGACTTATCTGCCGCCCCCTTCTCTCTCTCTCTCTCTCTCTCTCTCTCTCTCTCTCTCTCTCTCTCCATCTGTAGCTCACTCAATCTTCCTCCAAGGAAGGCAGACAGGCAGGCACAGAAGCAGGCACTATGTCCACCCCCACAAACCCAGAAGTGAAGGAACTGAACCCCGTTGACTTCATCCAGCTGCAGCAATACATTGAATGTAAGAACATGCGGGCAAGGCAGTTGGACAGCTTTCACGGCGCGCTACGCGCCCCCATCCATTTCCACCTACACACATGATCTCACTGATGCTCATTTACAGAGAACTCTTGTAGTTTGTATGTGTCTCGACTATGTTAGTGTAATGCATACAGTATAACCTGCGCTTGGTTGTATATGCTGCATTTAATAAACAGTTGCCAAAAGATACAAGTTGATACAGTATGAAAATGCATCTGTATATGAACATCAAATGTTGGTGTATTTTTTTATTACCCGATAATACATGTTCATACATACTTTGTATGTATATTATGCATTTAGCAAATGCTGGTTTATTTACTGGTTACACACAGACACACACACACACACGCACATAAATAAACACGTGATTTGTATTTGACATGTGTGTGTGTTGCGTACACAAAACAGGATATACAAACCTTAATGTTAAGTGTCCATATTGTACTGTATGCAAGATAACAGTATATGTGTACATATACATTGCATCAAAAAATACACATCACAAAATATTTGATGTGCTGTTTGCTCAAACAGAACTTGTGTAAACTACCACGCATGTTTGTGTTTCTCCCCTATAGACTGCAGCTTGAAGGTAAAAGATGTGCTCAGGGAATTTGATGCAGATGGCAGGCTGGCCCGACACAGACACGGGGAGGTGAGGGCAGAATCTGTTCTCTTATTTCTTTTTAAATCCAAGTCCCACCCATTTTCCTTAGCTGCCTCTGTACTGTATGTGCCAGCTGTGACTTTTTTTAAATTAGAACTCTGTAGGTAATAGTGTACTAGAGAGACACACGGATGTGTTTCAGATATCTTGATTAGAACTCTGTAGGTAATAGCGTACTAGAGAGACACATGGATGTGTTTCAGATATTGTTAGTTGAACTCTGTAGGTAATAGCGTACTAGAGAGACACATGGATGTGTTTCAGATATCTTTATTAGAACTCTGTAGGTAATACTGTACTAGAGAGACACATGGATGTGTTTCAGATATCTTTATTAGAACTCTGTAGGTAAAAGCGTACTAGAGAGACACATGGATGTGTTTCAGATATCTTTATTAGAACTCTGTAGGTAATACCGTACTAGAGAGACACATGGATGTGTTTCAGATATCTTCATTAGAACTCTGTAGGTAATAGCGTATTAGAGAGACACATGGATGTGTTTCAGATATCTTTATTAGAACTCTGTAGGTAATAGCGTACTAGAGAGACACATGGATGTGTTTCGGATATCGGTATTAGAACTCTGTAGGTAATAGCCTACTGGAGAGACACAGGGATGTGTTTCCGATATCTTTATCAGAACTCTGTAGGTAATAGCATACTAGAGAGACACATGGATGTGTTCAGATATATTTATTAGAACTCTGTAGGTAATCGCGTATTAGAGAGACACATGGATGTGTTTCAGATATCTTTATTAGAACTCTGTAGGTAATATGGT
>JAODLL010026034.1:0-24386 GCA_026546735.1 Forbesichthys agassizii | reverse complement strand
TACTCTTCCCCAACTCCTTACACTCACTGCTGAGGGAGAAGATGAATTTCAATTTTCTGTGCATACGTTTTCTAAACAGTGTGCATCATATTAGCATTCATGAACAGACAAACGGGGTCATGAGTTTTCAATTTCTGGTATATGAAAAATGCATGCCGCCTTGTAAATGACTTAGGACACCTTGTTTACAGTTAGCACTGTTATTGAGCTCTAAATGTGTTTTCTTTTGAACGGGCCACACAATGCATACCAGGTGACATCAGAGGCTTTCATATGAGACGCCTGACCTTTTTTAGAATAGAATATCATAATGGAAGAACAAATAGTTCAAAGCTGCCCAACAGGCATCCTAATCAGAAACAGGCAATAACAGACCGTAACTCAGCAGGTCTAATCATCCCTAGCACTCACTTAGTTCATGCAAGCCATTAGTGTTTTCGAGTCGGAGGCCCAGAGCGAAACAATCCGGTGTGTCAGTCCTTGTGGTTGGAGTTTTACAGCATGTAAATGTCTCTTTGGTTAACCTCAGATTACGGAGCGCATGGGAAGTGATTTTTTGATCAAATACAGAGACAACAGTGTTTATTAGTGTGCTAAAGTCAAAACAATGGTGACTATGCTACACTAGAGATGATGAGGCTGGGGGGAAATATAGCCCTGATATAAATCTAACCAGAATGCCATGCATTATTCGATTTAGGGAATCGGATGCAGAATGCCAGCTTTCCCCCAAAGGTTAATTGGAAATTTGTAAAGGTGTAGCTTCTATAAAATAAGAATGTTGCCTAGATACACATTTGTTCATATTAATTATGACAAAGTGATTTTATTTTTATTTATCCTCCAGGTAAATTTATATTGATCACAGAAAATATGAAGGGTCACTGAATACAATCAGCAACCATGAACACACAAAGCATTCGAGTCCATCTGAATTGACATCAGCATAAGAATGACATTCGATTGAACTCACATTTATCTCAAAATTGGATTCGTATTTGCCAAGGGAAATGGGAGATGAATCCCCATTTCTTGACGGCAGCTCTCAAGCTGCGCAGAATCTCAGCCTCCTCTCAGACAGATCTTATCTGAGGAACGAGGAAGGATCCGGACACTTAAAGAGAGCTGGAGGTGGACGAGTGCAGCAACAGATGATTAATTATTAATGTCAGTTGACGTCCTCCAGGCATCATTTTTACTCTCTGGCTCTCTTTCTGGACATACTGCCGCAGGAGTACCAATGTGTGAGCCCAGATTTTTTGCTTCCTGTAAGGTCAATGCAGAGGACATCTTACGTGCGTGCTCAAGATCCAACGCACTTATATGAAGCAATTGTGTAACAATGTTCTGGAAACATTTATTTACATGCATTAGTGCATTAAACACGCTTGTAAAAAAACACCAAGGGTAAACCATAGTCTGTTTTTTTAAGCTGCCATGTTCTGGCATGGTTTTGGTTTTTGGTCGTTGTTGGTGTCAAGCTGATATAAGATGTTAATCCTGTAGGTGTGTTTACAACAGTGTAGGTGTGTTTACAACAGTGTAGGTGTGTTTACAACAGTGTAGGTGTGTTTACAACAGTGTTTAACAAACAGCGTGGAGGCAAACCTCAAGCATCAAATTTTTACATTCTGGAATGCTTGTAAAACTCCCATTAGGTGGTCCAAATGGACACACACTGTTCTTACTTTAAATGGATTGTAATGTATTCAAACATATCGGTTGCTAAGTAAAAAAACTAAAAAACTTTATTGGGTACACAGTGGATCCACAGGGTGTGTGTGTGTGTGTGTGGCCGGGATGGGGAAGCTGGGAGGGGGTCATATTGACTGTTACTGTAAGACCTCCACTATTCAGTTTCAATGGGTGAGCTGTTTTGTAATTTACTTACATCTGTCCTTTGCAAACAGATGAATGTGATTTGGCGTTCTACAATCCAAGCGCCCACACACCCCCACACACAAGTGCTGAGATTTTCCACTTCACGGTTTAACGCTACCAGCGCCTTATCTTCCCTTCGGACCAGTTAGCCGAGTGGACGCCTTATTAATGACCATGGCCCCCGTAACCTCTCACCGTTGAATGTGGAAGAAAAGTCTCTCCCTCTCTATCCCTCTGCATGATGCAGGACCATTGCCTGCTGGAGAATTCCCTGCCCACCTGAGCTCAAGTCGAGGACGTCATCCAAATTTTGAATCTGTAGAAGGGAAATCAGCCTAAGCCAAATATTGACTTTCCTTGGATTGCAGATGCATCTGTGCTCCAACATTCTGAACAGCACCAAACGTTGTGCCCTCCTGGATGTCTAGAAAAGCCTATTTAAATGTTGCTACAGTATGCTGCCACGGTGTTGACGGGTTAGGGATTGGTTTGGGTTGATGTTTGCAGCCGAGTTGGGCAGCGGGGGAGAATTTCTTTCCAGCCGTGCAGTCGGGCCCACAATATATGAAACACTAACCCCTATGAGGCAATGTGTTTCAGGCAGGAATGCGTCTTTGTGTTCCGACACGTCGTTGTTCTGTTATCCTTCACAATACTCTAAATTATTCCCCCTTTTATTTGTCTTTCAGTTGATTTGGAATGATGCGAGTTCAGTGAGGCTAGGCCTTGAAGGAACTCTGACTGTACTGTAGCGCAACACTGGTGTTCGCTGAAACAAACAGCTCCACAGTGATGTTCTTGTTTTCAGACGGAATAGAAATGTACTGTACACAGTGATTTTTGTTCCATCCGCCTTTCACTTGATGTGACATCGACCAATTATATCTGCCATGAACCAGGAGATGATTCCAGAACATTCCAGTATTGGTTCTCTTCTCCAAATTGTCTCATAGAACAAAATTACATTTGAAAAAAGAGAAGAAGAAAAAACCATTCAGTGTGCAGTTTGCCCCACCTCATCTCACTATAAGCTAATTCTGTACTTCAGCTTTGACCGGCTTGACGCTTGAACGTGCTGTTTTGACTGAACTGGTCGTATTGTTGGACGGAGGATCTGGCGTACTCGGAGGAGCGTGCTTATGGGCTGACGTCAGGCGGCCATGTCAGAAGCTGGTGAGGTTGGGCCATGCCTGGAGAAGGGCATGCTTTTTCAAGGGGGAACTGGGACGTGTCTCCACATGAAACGGTGTGTGCTCTTTTTCCAACAGATGGCAACACACCGGAGACTAGGCAAAAGGCAAAAGGACGACTGAGAGAGGAATAGACTGTGGCTTTTTCTCTCTCTCTCCTTTGCTTTCTATGGGCTTTGCTTTTTATTTACTCTTTTCCACTGCCTAGGGGGCCAAAACGTGACAAACCTTGTCTTTATGTGTCTCAAGCCGCTGGGTTGATACATCATCTGACTGCCAGTGCGTTAGAGACATGCTGGCCCACAGTTTCAGTGTTGTTAAATGTACAGTGATTTACCTAAAAACCTCCCTCTGGTTCTCATTAAGCATTTGCAAAAGTGCTTCTTTAATTCTTAGTGTTTTGGAAGGCTGGGATAGTTTCTTTTGTTTTTGCTTTTTTAATTTTTATTCCCGCGTGTTGAAATCAGCCTTCTGCTGTTTCCAATTGGTGGTTTTAACGCTTGGCTGTGTGGCTCGCTCATATGACAATAAAAGTAAAGTATTTACTTTTGTTTTTAGTGGAGGTCGCTGTCCCCGACCCCATTTCCCATTGAATAACCTCAAGAGCAATACTTCATGTTTGGTTGTGGGTTGTTTTGAGCATGCGGACCGCTTAATAAATCAAAATATAAAGTGAAAGCCGCAAACGTCTGTCATCCAATATCTGCATCTTCAACTCATTAAACAAGGACTATTCTTATACTGATTACAGCAAAGCTATTTGTTTCTACAGTTAGTTTGTAAACATGGGATTGGCTAATGTGGTGCTCCCAACAGCCAGCAATATCATATTTCAAGATGTGCTGGCTTTAAGACATTTTACACTACTGCAGACCCATGACATAATGCTGGCAGTGTTTGAAATCCCTCATTATTTTATATTCCAAGCACAGTTAATGGATGCAAAATGTGCCTTAGTGGTATTTGGGGCATACAATACCAGCAGAAGAAAGATGTAATGCATTACATATGGGTATGGCCACATTGCTCTACAATTGTACTGTACATTCAAGTGCAGTGTACACTTGAGGCCATTGGCATTAACCATTGCTTGTTCATTGTTGTCTTACACTCTTGTCTTCCATACAGGTAACACATGTCAGAATGGCCTCTTGCCCACTCTGATACGGCCCAGCCTAGCAAATATCCGTCCCTCGGTGGGAATGAAGCAGCTCCTCCCCTTTCATGTGGATACTGCGTCTGCGGTCCGCCTTTTCCCAGGATTCAATGCGGTGAGCCCCATTTCTTGGTCACATGGTTGAGCTCACTAAGGTCACTGTGAATAGATTGTAAGAGGTTGTGGTAAGTGCCAGCATAAGATGTTTTCCACAGTAAAGTATAGGCTAAGTCCATGGAAACAATGAGTAGTGTTCTTGAGATGTTTTGTTTGTTTGTTAAGTAAAACATAAAAAATGTGACTTCAATGTTACAGTGCTTTTTTTTACATCTTTGGGTAATAATAAATCAACAGTTCTAGGTAACAGCTAACAGTTAGCTGCATGCTGGTATTGCTAATTATGGCATGCCACAATGTACTGTAGATTGTTTCTCAAATTACTTTAAGGCCCCAAGGTATAAACTGTTCATATTTTTTAAGCTTTACAAATGAAAAACTACTGATTTTTGCAACTTAACAAACTATCTTTAGGCTATATGATTTTGCTAATTAATCTAATAATAATAATAATAATAATAATAATAATAATAATAATAATAATAATAATCATGGTCATTGGAATCTCTTTCTTTAACAGATGTAAACTAGACCCTTTTGTTGTGCGTGTCACATGGAATGCATCTTACTGCTGTCCAGACCATATTGAATTTGTAATTGGTGGATCGCTACCTTTTTAATGGAGAGCAGAGTGCTCACCCGATGTGCACTTAACCAGGAATCAGCTGTGCTGTGTTATGGATGTATTGATTTTCATTTTGACAGCACTAAGTAATTATGAGGACATGTTTTATATTATGGAGTTTGAATCAGCAATGTCATCAAAAAACATGATGACTCCTGGAAAACAAATGAAAGAAATCAAACAAATAAAATCCAAAGACCTTTGACTTTATAAGCACAATTTTAAGTCTGCTGGCAACCAAAGTATAAATATGCGATGCAGCTGGAAGGGAAATGTGCGCACGCACGCTTGCACGCATGCACATACACACACACACACACACACACACACAGGCAATGAGGTTCATGAGACATTTTAACCTTCTAATCTTCATTTAACAGACTTCCTACAGATAGTGAGTAATGCACTGGTAAGACTCTGAATATAGAAGCTGGTAATACCATCTCTGTGTGTGATTTTCTTTCACACATACAATATACACTTTGCACAAACACATACAGACTCGCAAAACACTCAGATACACATGGCTATTATTGGGCTTTCAAATCCCCACTGCCCTCGTCAAACTAGCTTTCTGCGCCAGTCGCACTGACTCCATCTTCCTGCCTCTCGCACTCACTGGCACAAAGAATCACTCAGTGAATGACTGACAGAGCGCTGGGCAATTATTTAAGAAATAGGCGGTTAATATCAACCGTGCCATAAAAGAAGTGCACAAGTCATTGTTCCAGATTTGCTTTCGCAGAATTCACTTGCATGTATGTCTGGTTTGAGGGTGTAACACAGTGTTTGGTTCATCTTCCCCGGCATGTGGGTTGAAGTGGATTTTCTTAACATGTCAACAATCTATGTCTTTCTTGGGATCGTTTTTTAGAATTCAATTCAACACTATTCCTTCAAGCAGCGTTCCACAGACGCTGTGTTTTTATATGAATGCTGTCAGAGGAATTCAAAATGTAACAGTTTCTGTATGTACATTTGTTGGTTTATGGGTACTGTAAGGTTATTAGTTTCCATCTGCAGTCCCACTGAATTGCTACAGCTTTATCAAGTAATATTAGGTCAGATGTTCTTATCGTCCTCCTGGGTACAGTAAACATTAAGAACAAGATGGTGACGACACATTTTCCTTTAGTCTACTGTGGCAGTATAGAGACAGTATACTGAAACATGTTATGTCATGCTTAGAAGAAACAATACCATAAGATTATCACTTGCGTTGTGCACATGACCACATCTGCGTGTAATGTGAGAGTTGTTGAGGACTGACTGGCAGTCAGGATGTCTTCCGCTAGGAGGGGAAGAATGTAATGTCAAAACTTTGAATTAATTATCCCCCCCTTCCCCAAATAAGCATTGACTCTATTGAAAATACTTGCCTCTTGTTTTTGACTTCTCTGGTTTTTGGGGGTGCCTGACTGAGGAGCGTCTCATTACATAATGACATGGAGTCAATGCTATTTGCAGAGTGTCCCTTTAAATGTATGGTCAGTCATTCTGGAGAAAGCTTGTTGATATTTGAACTCCATCAAAACAAAAGAGACTCGAACAGTAAAGTGAGAGCTCAACATAGGCAGGTGAGCTTTGGAGTGTAATGAAAGAGAAAAGTGAGTAGGGAAAATAGTTTTCAGTTAAAGGTTGGGGTCTTTACTTTGGCAGAGAGAACGCCATCTATCTTGCTTGGTGGAGTCTACATTTGTCTTGGAGAAACAATACAAACTCCATTTCCCCCTGCAGTGTAATCAGGAATGTGAGTTATCGATTCTTCGCGCCGATCTACACGCTGGAAAATTGCTTTGTAGTCCAGCAATGAGAGTGACACATGGGGCTCTGGCTGCATTCGCTCAAGCATCACAGCCCTTTCAGTCTGGACCCCTCCCTCGCCTCCCTTAGTCAATGTTTCTATCAATAGACCCATAATGGAAATGTACTTTGTCCGAAAGCACGGTCAGAGCACGTCGCTTTTCTTCTCTCGCTCACTTTAAAGTGACAAACGATATCTTAAATAAACAATGTGATCATAAAAAGCAGAACAACGGGTGTGGGGGGGAGGGGGCGAGTTGTTTTGCAAACTTCCTTTTGATTTACACGTGTCTCATAAACATCTAATAGATTCTATAAATTGTATTCCCAGTGAGAGGCGGGCTCAAGCTGGCACACAAAGTACGATGATCAAAGCAAAGTTGCGGAGAATGGGAAAACCGTGGTGCCAGCAGCCTTTTAGTGGGTCCCACCTGGCAAAGATGAGCGGAGTGCATGTCTCTCAAATCCACAATGCATCAGCTTTTATCATTTAGCCTGCGCTCTGATGCTTTTTAACCCCCTGAACTTAGCAGCAGCTTTTTGCTGGCCTGGCTAGTCTTAACATGTTTTCCCACGATAATATTTCACTCTCTCTGGATTGCCGCCAACAGACGCTCGCCAGTGGAATGCAGAGATAATAGTGAGAAGCTCGATATGATTGTTGACGGTGCGTGGGCCGAACTGGGAAGGGGTTTCTCTTGCCAGCTTCCCAGGCGAAGGGTCACCCCATAGCCGCCTGCTCGTATCCTTGTTTGAATATGTTACCCCTGCACCAGAGTTCAGTTGAATACTACTGAAGCTGAACAAGTTTGTTTGCCGTGTGAAAATGTACTGCACGTTTTGAAAAGGTGTTACGTGCGCCTCTGTGTAAGTTATTTGCACATTTACTGGATAGAAATAAATGAAACGTAGCTACTACTTTTGTCTGCTCAGTATGTTTTGAGAGAAGAAGAATCCTTGAATGCCAGTTAATAACGCTAGGCCATGTGAGTCCAATTGTGGATTTCAGATTTAATCCCATTGACTTCTGGGCTTTGTAAAAGAAAGCTGATTATGTTCACAGATATTATTTTGACTATCCTAGAGCACAATAAAAACATGTAGTAGTTTGGAAATTACCCGTTAAACACAATTTGCTAGTTTTAGAGGTTCCCCAAGCATGGCGTTCTGCTGCCTCTGAAACCCCAGACAGCAAGGCAGCAATCCATCCATTGTTACACTCTAGTGTGTGTGTGCAGGAGAGTCTGGCCAGCAATTGTACCATGTTTCAAGTTTAAGCACAACCAGCTGTAGTAGGACCGCGAGCAGTTTGCACCTGCAACACCATTGTTCACATAATGAACAGCACGCGGTCCTCTAGGGACAGTTTAACGGCATCTTTTTGCACGGACACAAGGCTGACCTGGAAATGTATGAGGGGGACATGCTCCCAGGACTCCATCTTCACTGAGATTGAGTTGGCCCTTAGGCCCACACAGCTGCTTGGACGTGCTACACCAGAGCCTGTGTCTAACCTCGCTAGACTCGGACTACACTGCATCAATACTCTCCCTCAGTGGGAGTGTAAAGGGTTATGATATAATAGGTGTGTTTAACATGAAAAACAAAGGAAGGACATAAATAAATCATGCATTTGTGTTTCCCGTAAGGACACAGCAATCGTTTTAAGGTCTGACACAAAGAGAGAGTCTCATAACAACAATGTAGATGAGGATTGGTTTGATGTTGCTATACTTTAGGTAACTTTGTTTTCCATCATTAAATGTTTTACAATGCCTATGTGGCATACCATCATCCATGCCTCTATTTACATTTTGCAACTCGTTCAATTTGTCTCACTGTCCGGCAGCAAACATTAATTCTGTCAGTGTGTCTGACAGAAGTAAGTAACATCACTTCTGTCAGAGTGTCTGGGGTGTGCACTGGTTTATATTGATCCTCTAGCAGTCTGTACAAAGTGATGTATAGCAATAGAATCATCACGAAAGACAGATTGCAGCATTAAGCTCACACACATCATATATGTAAGCTTTAAGCCCACAGGGGAAAATATGGGCAAATAAGAATGGGCAATGTAAGAAACAACACCAAAGCAAGGTACAGTAGTCTATTATGTAACACAAAAAGATAATGTTTTACAAGAAAATGCCTTTTAAAAGTGTCAGTGCGTTATAAGTCTCTGAAGCATTACAAAACATTGCATAGTAAAGATTTAGGGCCTGCAGGTGACTCATGCATTTTTCTATTTGAACGCATTGATTTTGGGAATCCAATAGATGGTCATATTCCTGTGGCGGCTCTCTCATTATAGCCTAAGCCTTGTTTGATATTCATGGCAGAATATTATAGGAAGATAAATCGTTTAATCTCAGGTTGCACTGAACCCTGTCATGAGCAAGACTTCCCACCGTGATGCCGGTGTTGTTGAAGCACTTTGATAGCATGATGGATTAGAAATTGCCTGGTGAGCAAATTTAGCACAAACACGATCGAAAAGCCATCCACTTCTTTGTGCAAATGTATGGTGATTTATATGCACAAAAAACAGGAACACCTAATTTTAATGTACTGACATTGTACTGTTTCAGAGCCTGATACAGCACACAATGTTTTCCAGAGTGCTTTTGATGGATGTTCTTAAACACTTACCATATTCAGGCGCTGTGCATATGCATCAAGTCATACATATGCTAACATACAGTGTGCAACATCCATTTATTCTTAATACTTACACAAAAACAAAACATTCTGATTTGAATAATGAACTTGTGTGAGAACATCCCACTGCATTAAAGCTGACATGTGCCCAAGCACAGCGATGCTTGGAGGTCCTGCCCCCGAGACACAAGAAGGCCTGGTCTACAAGAGGTTAAATCTGTTAGGTACTGGACATTTTTATCTTCCATCTAAGTGTGGAAGTGTGAAGCTCTCTGCCTCCAGGGAGCACAGGGATCTCCCCCCAGTTCAATCTTTCACTGATAGCATGCAAGCAGGTCAACGGTAAAGACCAATGGGGAAATGTCATTCGCACCAGAGGTAATGTACCGTCTGAAGGCAATGCAAATAGAGGTGGCTGAAATTTGGTATGTGGTGAGGATATGAATAGGCACCGGTTTGAGAGGAGCACTTGTGGCTTATTCAGGAATAATATTGCAGATCTATTTGTGTTGTTTTTCTTGTAGTGACGATACACAAAGCTGTTATAACTGGTTAAAGTGGCACCTCTTGGTGTTATTCCATAACCTAATGTCTGCATTAGGAGTGCAAAGAGAGCAGATGGCAGAGAAAGGTGTTCAGAAAAGCCTAATGGATTATAGAGAAGATATACGCAAACTACTAAACATAGATGGGGAGAGGGAGAGAGAGAGAGAGCGTGGCCTTTCCTCATGCTTTCAAAATACCGTTCTCAGTAAGCTTTTTACTTCCATTTGGCACATACCTCTTTATTCCCTGGTGTCTCTGCGCTCTCACCGTTTTACATTCCCCTCAGCGAACAGCCAGGGATATTGAGTGATAATAAGCGAGAAGCATAACAGCACAGGGTCAATTAAATGCTCATACAGCTTTGACAATAACAAGTGCAGCACAGGCTCTATATACACTATGTTTTAGAAAGTGATTACTCATTTGCTTTTATTTGGTGTATTGTTTGGACCAAGAAGCTAACCTGATCTCCCACCCATTTACAGGCAGTTTGGTTGGTGTCTATGGAGAATTGTTCCTATTAGGGAAATGAAATAATGGTTTGGAAAGAGTCAAAGACATTATTACTTACTCAGTAAAACCCTTTAGAATATGTAATATGATTAAAAATTGAGATTTTATGAAGGCATAGCTGATGAATTTTCTTATTCAGTGACGCACTTACAAATAAGATTTATTTTTTTCGCTAGCCTTATCTCTCTCTTTTTATTCGTGTGTCTCAATTTCTTTCTCTCTCTCTGTCTGCGTGAGTTATTGTACTCATTGTACGGCAGATAATTGCATATGTACTTTAGAAAATAAGTTCCCAATAAATACACCATTATTTTGTGGTACAACTGCAAACATACTAACTCTGCAAGTAGCCTAGCATAACATTACGCTTTAGCTTCTGGAACTGCGACAGTTTGCGACATTCAGCCTAGTGTGACAAATGCAGTGGCTTCGCATTTTCGACACCGTCATTCCCTCAGAGACGGTAGACTTCGGCCAACCTCCTCCCTTACAGTCACACCTCTCATTATAAGACAATAACAGCCCACCCCCCCTGGATTTAACTTGGTATTTTATACAAAAAATGTGTTCCCAATGTGGTAACAATGTAAGGTGATACCGGCACCTGATAATAACTAACTGACTGGGTCAGGCGGAGGAGGTAATTGGGAGACGCGTAGGGGAAAGGATTATAGCTGACAGGTCATTCATCCCACTTTAGTTAATGGTAAGCGAGCCTGGTGGCTGTGAATGGAAGATTCAGACCTCCCTTGGCTAGACCTTTACTGACTATAGAATACAGTGAAGCTTTCTAGGATGTACACTATGTACAATATGTAGACACGTAGTTAGAAGGACAATAATGTATTTACATTATTGTCCTAACAGACTGCTTTCTATATTTTCAAATAAATACATGGCTCTATTACTGTTTAAATGTACATATTTTATTTCCAGAGTTGTATGAAATATGTTGAGGAACTTAAATAACTACAAGAGAATTGTTTTGTTTATAGCATTAAATTATCAGAAAATGTCAGGTTCCTAATCTATATGAGTCAGTATGAACTTTAAATACGCTCCCAATAGGTGACAGTACAAAATACTCTAACGTCAAGACCACTTGAACAAATCTCTAGATACTTTTATTCCATTTGGGGCATAAGTGGCTACCATTCTCATATGTAAAATAAATGATTTTACATCTGCCGGGCCATTCGATTCACATTAACTCGTACTCTATTGGTATCCATCTAGCCTATAAGACATCTGGCTATATTAGTCCTGGCACATTGTGGGTTTGCCTGCATACGTCCTCTGTAGTAAAAACCATTCTCTCTCAGCTGCCATCTGAGCTCATCACTGTCTCTTGCCACATTTACCCGAGTTGGAGCGTGGCTACAGCCGTCGCTTTGCCGAACCTGAAGATGGACAGGCCTTCTGTAGCCTGTCAGACCATATTCACTAAATTGTTTGGTTCCTCTTCCTGTGCTGTCAACACAGCACAGCAAACCCTGACAGAGACATGTCAGGACATAGCAAACGTTGATGCTGATGAAAGCAGGCTCCTCGAAAAAGAAAGCACAATGAATAAACACACACACACACACACACACACACACACACACATATATATATATATATAGCTGATGAAAAATGTTAAAAGACCACTGCAACAGTTTTCTCAGATTTGCACTATTTATACATTTTTATTTTTTACTTACTAATTCTTCTATTTATGTTTTTTTTTTTCATTTACAATATATTTATACTATTACATTTTAAAGAATATGCAGTGGTCTCTTAATCTTTTTCACGGCTTTATAAAATACATTATATGTATGTGTAAACTGTATATATTTTAAAATATAGTTTTCTTTTAAAAAGCATTCAATAAAGCAGGCTTTCCGCACACTGTACATTACTTGAATATATTACTTACAATGCATTTAGTTAGCTAATCAAATCCAAGAGTAGAGTAGCTTGCTGTTTGAAGCTGGGAGAGGTGTGTAAGCTTATGCTGTAAGCGGGTTTCTTCAATATGAGCTACTCCAGGTGTAAGTAAACACTACCCTTGCCATTTATTAAATGTTTTACACCAGGATGAAGTTATCGAATACAGGTACAAAACATTACCTTCAAAAAGTCTATGGGTTCAAATGGCGGGAAGAGTGTCTCTGTTGTCTTGGTGATTTGTCTTATAGTGTAGTATGTGGGTAGGTTTTGATGGCTGTGTATGTAGATCCAAGCTGTATACGTATATTCAAATGCGTATTATTTATTTCATATTGTGTGAATTGGTAGACATCTCTCAACATTTGGGCTGCAGTGCATTTCTGAGCAGGCGTGGTCCTCACGGAGTGTCTGGCATAGCGGGTGGCTGATGGGAGCCGAGCGCATGGAATAATGTGTCTCTGGCACTGCAGCTGTGCACTGCAGACGAGGCCTAAACACAACAGTGCTCAGTGCTGGGAGAGAAAGAAACATTACATGACAGCAGCATTTCATGGAAATCATGCATGTGTGAGTTGTGTGCGTCGGTGGAATAACTGGATGGAACTGTGAGCGCAGAGCTGAAGTATCCTGCCAACACACACTGGGGTTTCACACAGAGCTTATGACCCAATTCTCCACCTCTACATATAAGATTTAATTTCACTCTCATGAGTGGATACTAAGCAGCCCTCCGAACATAATGTCGTTGTTATGTCATCTTATATGGTTTTTCGTATTATGAAATTGACTACATTTCACAGCATCTGTGCGGGAATTGGGGTGAAATAACATGTTTCTAGCCCAATGCGTGTTTCTAGTAAGAGGTCATCTTTTTTCTTGTGGCCCAGATGTTTTTCACTGCCATATGCTTTCCAGAACCCGGGTCCAGGTTTTCCAACAGGCCAGTGGGTCTGTGTCTCTACTGTAGCTTTTCACTTGCCAGGTCCCTGTGCCAGATCCATGTGTCATCTTTTTCTCTCCCCCTTAAAAATACTCAGGGAGATTTATTATGGAAGACTATTGCGTAACATTTTAATTTTTCCCCCAATTCAGCGATAAAGCAAAATGATTTCCCCAGTCAGGTTACATCAGGGTGTGTGCATTTGTGTAGGTGAAAACTGTGAAATGTGAAAGATGTACAGTATATCACTCATTAAGACTGATTTTGAACTTCGCTTTCACAATCTAGCAGAATGCACATTATAACTGAAGCCTTGTTGACGTTAATTAAAATGTAATAGAAATGTGAATGTTCTTCAAAATATTAATTAATGGTCTGTTACATTGGTTTGTAAACAGACACTAGAATCCCTAACTCCACCACTCAAAACATAGACACACACGGTAATAGAAACCAGACAATATTTATACTAAAGTCACTTAGTCTAAGTCATCCATGATAACATGTTACAGACTACAGTACTTGCTTAGTTCACTGTGATATGCTAACAAGGACTCTGTGTGCATACTCTGAAACACTAGTGTGATGGGACTCGAGAATAAAACCATGCCACCTTGTATATTTTGAAATAGTTAATTTTATTGCCGTGACAGGACAGAATATATTAACTATATGTTATTTTATTATTGATATGTTATATATTATTACCTTATATTATACCTTCACTATTCACATCTTAACATTATGAGGATCCTATTAAAGTGGCTCTTTATCTCATGTTACGCCACTAGATGTTGCACTAACCAACAGCATCTCAGATACAGTATATATACACAGTATATATAGATATATATATATAGATAGATTGTAAATAATAGCGCATACACAGATAAATAAAATGCAATTAGTTCAAATTTGGTATATTTTTTTTGTTTGAAAGTTTGAAAGTTAGTCAATACATTAAGGAATCAAAATATGTAATTGAAATAAAATGATATACTAGCTTAACATCATATTTATAATATAAACACAATAAATAATATGGCGTTGAGTGAGTTAAGTATCTCAAAAATATTTTGTGATCGTACCTAACTGCAGCTGAGAGGGTGGTGATCTCAGAAGCATAAAACACGTGATACCTATTACAGACATGCTTTTAGATGCAAAAACGGCCAAAAGACCAGAATTCATGGTAAAAAATATGATATATATGAATTTTAAAGATAATAACAGAAGCCATTGTAAATACATATTGTCCAGGCATTATTTGTACAAACATTTAAAAGGTGGATATAACCAGCCAGGCAAAACAACTCACCTTTCCACCTTTTCCAACCATGTGGCACATATTGAATTTCGCTCTTGGCAAGACGGATGAGCATTTGTTCATTCCTAAAAGCTTTGTCACCAAACAGATGGAGGAGGCATGTACCAAACAGTCCAAGAAGGTGCAGCAATGCAATAGACTGACCCGATCCTACGGGTATCCTACATACATTCACTATGTTTTTTGTGTTTTTGGATGAGTCACTCTGCAACTATTCAGGCACATACAGTTTAGGGTGCTATGGTCTTTTTTTTTACAAAGAACAAAAGCTCTATTCTTAGTGGATTGGATCATCTCTCAGTGGTCCACTATCAGTGGTGTTCAAACCTTCCAAAAATAACACGGGAAAACGAAAAACAACATGGGTTAAAAACCTTGAACAAATTCAAATACCTGTATACAGCATAATAACATACAGTATATATTGTATACTGTATATAAGAATGAAGAGTGGCAAAAAATGTGTGTGTACTACTAGACTAAAATGTTTTAAAACACATACACACATTGGGGGTCCCGGCCCCCACATTGAAGCACTACATGTCTATGTTAGTGTCACAGCTAGAACACACCATGTTGTCACTGCTGAGAGACACCAGATTTTCCCAGAAAGGTCTGGGCCAAGAGTCCACCGTTTAAAGCACAGCGAGGGAACGAGGTTGATTTGCAGTTCAGCTAGAGTGCTGTCTTAATTAACCTCTGTGCCCCTTTACTTCCCCCCAACCCCCCTCTCTCTCTCTCTGCACTTCAGATGGACCCGGTACAGAAAGCTGTGCTGCGTCACACACTAGGAGTTTCACCACCCACTAAGAAGAAACACGTGTCGTGCAGTGTGTGCCAGCTGAGGTTCAACTCGCAGGTGAGAGCTAGTCTCTTCTGATAATGAGCGGGAAAGATGGTTCTGTGCTATACTGAGGTGTGGCTGAGCAGGAAATAAACTCGACAGCCTATGGCGAGGCTCACACTTACTGTAATTTTAGCTTTGCTGGTGAACCTGTTGTAAACAACTATTTTTGTATTTTGGCTTGCTGCTGTCATAAACCTGTAGGGAACACTTTTAAATTCACAGCGGGATTCATAAACAGAGTCAAACACACAGCCAGTGTGTGAATACAAAAATGTACAGTCCACAATTTGTCCGGAAATTGTCTTTGGTTGAAAGCAGCGTTACAAAATTGTCTTTTTCGTTTGAAACTCCCAGAGCACATTAACCTGACAAGCCAGATATCTGTGTCTGTTAAAACACATCCATCTGGGAAGCCATCTATTGAAACAGTTTTAAAAGGGCAGGCGCTTTCAAAAAAATACAGTTGACTGGATAAACCTGTGAACCAGAATCTACTGTTGTAGTAGAAATGTCAGGACGAAGGAAACATATTTTCCATTCAGAAACTTCTAATTATTTCTAAGAAAACAGATATTGCATCACCTACGTTAGCTTCTGTAGGACTCGCCATTGTTGTTTTCAAGTCGCCTCCGTCAAACCAAACGCCCATAGCTCACAGTACGATGCTGATTGACCACACACTAGCTTTACCGGCCTGAAACACGATTTCCAAGCTCTCCAGACTGATTCTCGAGACAAAGTCAAACTGAAGCTCGCGAGATCAGGATGGTCTCGCGAGGCTAAGAGTGTGTCAGAAACTCCTCTCTACTCCCCCTCATATATAACGTACATGTTCTCTACCCTAGCCGTGTGCACATTTGCACACTGTTGTTTCAGGCATGGACAAATTTGGGATTGGAGGAGTGTACCTGTATGGAGGTGTGATGGCAGGAGAGCAGGCTTCCAAGCTGTTCTTAACTTCCTGTTCCCATTCACAGCGCCCTGTCTTTATGCCCTGCCCTGCTAATTAGCACCCTGTCTTGGCTCGCTCACTATGGTACCTTTTTGTCTGCAAAACCTTTTGTTAAGACTCCATGGAATCCACCGAAAAGACGTTGGCTGCACAACAATGTATGTGTGTGTGTGGGGGGGCGCAGGGGGGATCGGTGCAATTCAACCGATGTCTTCTGTTACTGCGGATGTCTATTCAACCTGTTGAATCAGGCAAATGGTCACCAGGACCTTTAATGATGAAATTATTCAGCTCAGCCTAGCGGTTGAGATGTCAATAGAGGTTTACAGTTTGAATATTAAGAACACAGTTACAGTAAAAATGGGTGATAACTCATGAAGCCTAATGCAAGTATAACTTGATATCTGTAAAACAGAGAACAAATCATTTGATTGACATGATTATAAAAACAATGTAGATTATTCCATTGCATGAACAGCAGTCATAACTAATATAAAGTGGAACTATGACTGAATAAATGTCATTGCAAGTTTAAAAACATACAACATAGTTTAATATACACTGGGTGGCAGAAACCCTAATCTGACACTACTGCAACATACAATGACTTAATCCTATAATGCAACACTATCTAAACACTAGTACATAACCAGTACCTGCTTAACCAGTTATAATGCAACACGTGTTTAAACCTTTGCTGCTAGCCCTACACAACATTATAGTGTCTAGTAACTAACCCTAATGTACCATATGTATGCACTCAAGTCAAAGTGTGCTCTACGGGTACACACTCATGCACTCTTTAACATGACAATGAGTCACAGTCTGTACGGGTTAGCGGGCTGCTGTCACTGAAACTCAGCCCTTGGGCTAGTGCTGTGTCCAGATGGAGTCACTTTGTGTCTGCTGAATACCTTGCTGGGTGAAAACAGTCTGACCATGCACTGGTATGCCCACACAGAGCAGAACTGTACACCTGCAGTCTAGGTGTGGGCTTGAAAAATAGACCACAAGGAGCATTGAACAAGACCTTCCATGACTACCTCTGCCCTAGACATCATTTGCTCAGCCTGCTTTCCTCCAGAAGGGGGTAGAGGAGCATAAAAA
The DNA here is from genome assembly GCA_026546735.1 of Forbesichthys agassizii. Taxonomy (NCBI): domain Eukaryota; kingdom Metazoa; phylum Chordata; class Actinopteri; order Percopsiformes; family Amblyopsidae; genus Forbesichthys; species Forbesichthys agassizii. The sequence goes on along the minus strand of JAODLL010026034.1, from coordinate 6,789 downwards.
GCACAAACAGGCTAAAATACAGTTTTTTCCCCTGGGCTGTGAGAACACTCAACACCAACGTGAACTGGTAACTTGCCATTCACCGAGACACACCATGTAAATAACTGTAAAATAATTATTATTATATTCTTTCTTATATTCTTTACACACTTTATTCTTTGCCAAAATAAACAATACTAGTCAGTTGTTCCATGCAGCTTGTTTTAACCTAGATAATAAATAATATGTATTTGCATCATCACCTCAGACTATTGAAACATTTCACATGGTAACAACAACCTTTTCATAGCGGTTCAGATGATTGAGTGCATATCCCAGCATACAGTACAGTAGAACGGAGTGCAAAAGGTTCTAGATTCCTTGTTGAAACTCTGTATAAAAGCTCAAGAGATTACTGATGTGTGCGTGTACTCCTGTGGTACACGCTTCATTACATTCATCAAAGCCCCACAGTGCCTTTTCATAAGCTTCAGTGCATATTTTAATGTGTCAATAGTCATTTATTTCAAAGAAGAGTATTTAAGTGCAAACCATTGCTTTGCATAGCTACATTCTACAATATATTCTAATCAAATGCATAGTATTTAAATAGCTTTCTAAATCTAACGGATGGGTAGACAGATGAGTTTCGATTTGCTTGTTTCTAATTTCCAAGCCATTTTCAAAGTAATCAAAAGACACAACTGCTACTATCACTGCATATTGTTTAATCAATAGCATTATTAAAGGGCAATGTCATACCTCTTCCATTAAGGAACCTATCAGGCAAATGTATCTAGGATGATGCTATTATGTTTTCCATGTTACGGTGTATCTCAGGATATTTATTGTACAGTATATTTGCCATCAATTTCAGCCTAGCGATAGACTCTGTTTACTTGGCAATCCGTGTTTCAAAACACGTCCGCAGAAGAAACAAATCAAAATATTTGATTTAAATCAAGACACCAGTAGAATATGAATGTTTCTGAATGTATACCGTTGATATAATTCACTGTATTTGGACATGTTTCCATTCCAGTGTCTGTAACCGGGGGTTCAAATGGACGCACACTATGAGAGGAGTGGAACCGTCTGTAAAATACATGAAACAATGAATGAGACGAGGAAGAGGGTGATTCAGTGTCAGATAGCGGAAACAGATTCTTATTTTTTTTTCTAGTTTTACGCACTTGAAATCAATGCTGGTGTACAGTATTAGAATCAGCCGAGCTACATGCAAAACTATATGTCACAAACCATATTGCATACATGTATTGTATGTTGTGGATGATAGGGCATCAGACATTCACATACTGTACTGACTGCATTGGGTTTTTCAGCTTTATTGGTAAGGTGTTTTCCATAGCCATCTGATGTATTGGTAAGGCCATTCAAGAATTATTGGAAAAATATGTCCATCTCTTGCTGTGCCTACATTTATAGTTAATCTCTCATTGCTATTAAATATATAAGACGGTCTACTGAGAACATTTTACTTGGAAAGTTATAAAATGTACATGACATGACCTATAGGAATTACATGACCTGTAGAAAAATATAAAACAAATGAGACATAACATTTGTGCTTAACAGTACGTGTTGGCTTCTCTGACAACATGGTGTGTTTGAATGTCCTTGCATATGACATATGAGAAAGAACTGTTCTCCCTAGCTTCATGGGCCCTATATTTCTCCTATATATTGCTGTATTGTGTAAATGTACCTTGATCCAATCCATTTAGCATGTCTTAATGCAATATTTATAGCATTGACTCCTGAAGTGAGATAGCCAGGTGAAAATTAATGATATTCCATACACTTGTGAGAGAATGTTACAAATGCATAGCAAGCCTCATTAGCAGGTTCATTGCTCCTACAGTTTCCGTCATTGCTCTGGCTTGTGACAGGTCTTGAGGGAATTTGTAACATTGGCCAGCAACATTTTAGGATTCTGAATGAATTATCCTAATTGATCTGATTATTATCAATTTAGGTTAGGTTAGATTACTTTATTAATACCCAAAGGTAGATTTGTTTTGCAGTGAATGAATCATCATCGCAGTTCATCATGACACAAACAACCGACAAACATGGATTCTAACAGCTCATAGAACCATACATATTCATACATGTATACATGTATATGTAAAATAATAAGAACATATATGAAATCCATAAAACTATTAAAATATCTATCTACAACAGAGTGAATGAATAACTATGCCTATGCAAACACATTAGAATTTATGGAAACAAAATGTGACGATAGCACCTGACCTTTCCTCTCTTGCACATGCATGCAAATTGCATGATTATTCTGAAAATCTGAGCTGTTTTAATGTGTACAATAATCCAACTTCTTATGGAAAAATATACTGTAGTGTATTTGGGGCATGAATACTGGGGCCGGGGATCTAATTATCCCGGGAGAAATGCCAACACCACCATGCACGAACTGGTGAGAAAGAAAGACTGACGTGAAATCCATGCTCATTTACTATATGTCTAGATATGTCCGGGAGAAATAAGAGCATGATGTTAGCCTAGACAGAACATGACAGTAAACAATGTCTATTTACATTCTTTTACAAAGGAACACAAGTTTAATATCGACTTTTTTTTTTTTTTTAACAAGGTTTAAAGATTGTGTAAAGCAAATACTGAGATGTACTTGGAAATTCTTTATATATGTTATAAACCCATTCCTTCAAACATGTGAAAACACTGTTAAGTAGTATTGCATTGTAGAGTTAGACCGTTGTATTTCATAATTTCTCTGTTCAGGATTTTTTTGTGAGGGCCAGAAACGAGGGACTAGATACGTAGATGGTTTGCAAATTTGCTTACCCCTCCCCGTAACACCACGAGTATATAAAAGCGAAGAGAGCGTTCGAATCAGCTCAGTATTTATCCTGCTCCAATGCAAGTTATTAGCCTAATAAATTTACTGTCCTTCAACAGCCTACAATTTCATATCTAAATCACGTACTGTCCTTATACAGCATACAGTATGGCAGCTATGCCTTCATTGCAGAAATACGCACACAATGTGGTTCAGAGTCAATGTGCATTATTTGAAAGCTACTGGTTTAGTAGCCTAGCCTGCTAACACCTGGCTGCCAAATCCAGTCAGCATTCTTGTGTTCAAATCAGCATCTAAATAATCCAACTGTCTTTATGTAGTCCAATCCTGTTTCAAAAAAAGAAATATAAACCACATTTCCAAACGAAAAAATCCAATCCAAGCTAGGCTAGTTCAACTTGACAAGAACAGCAAATCACTGCAGATGTCATGCCATAGAGTGATCTGCTAAAAATGGTTTGTTAAAAACTGATTTCTGCCCATGAGAGCACACACATATTATAACCAATCTAGTCCTTTTTACTAGTGTACATCTATTTAAAGTGAAAACACAACTCGTAAAATGCACGTCTACATTTTCCAATCAATGTACGGTGTGTGGTTACAGCGCCTTCTGCTGACACACCCCCAGCACTTGAGAACATAATGATGGTTATATTTTCCAATTTTTGAAACGTAATTTTATTTACGTATTTATTTCGTTTTTTTATTCAAATTTGGCTGGGTGGTTAATATGACCTTTTTCTGTGCATGGTGTGACAAACTCAAAACACAAATGTATGTCTGCTTTACACATTCTTCAACACAGAATGGGTTAAGAGAGACAAACATCTTGCTACATCTGGAAAATACTGCATGTAATTTTACAGCGACGGCGGTCATTGTTGTTTATGTGCTCCCTCACACTGTTGTGTCCTAAATCAAGGCATGAGTCATGGTTGGGAAATGCAATCTTATCATCTGAAAGATTGTGTGTGTGTCCAGCATGAGACCACTTTGTATTGGGCTATGTGAAGACCATTCCTAGATGCAAAGTTTGAACACAGAGTTACAGCCTTTGGGGCCACAAGCAAACCACTCATTCTGTCATTTTTGTGTGTCGAGCTGTAGGACAGCTATTGAACTATTAGGCTGATAAATGATCTTACTAAAAGAAAGGTTGAAATCCCTCCAGATTAGTTTTCCTTATCCTCTGGTTCAAAGAGAAATGGTAGCTGCCCGCCCATTATTACATGAACATGCCCACCAATCCAGCTTTGAAAGTAGGTCAGAAACTTTGATTGATTAACGAGTAAAGAGGTGATATAAAATTTGAACTGGAGAGGAAGCACCTGCCAACACACCAGTAAGTTGCCTCGTGCTCGATTCAGTACCTGAACAGAAGTCAGCAAGGCCATCAAGCAGCACCTTGTTAGCTTCAGTGTTTGCCCTTTGTGGGTTGCATCTAAACATGAGCCAACCATGCAGCAGACTACTTAATGGTCGCTGCTGAAAGCATGACCATCTACTGTATTTCATTGGGTCTTCTGGCCACATAGCTCATGCTATTAGCAGAAGGGATTGTGGGAAGAACCACAACTGGTCCGGCATTGATTAAGTTAAATATGAAGAAGATGCTCTCATTGAAGGAACAACCGAAGTAAATTTAGGAGTCGTCCAAAGAAGTGGAGAGGCATGCAACATGTTGTGGCTTTTTGGAGGGACATCTGGTTGGGGCAAGAGCAAAATAGTGTTTTTTGAAACTACACTGATGCATCTGGGAACTGCACGTTTGTGGAATGACATCAATTATACGCCACACTCTATCACTTATTTAATGACATGAATGAGGAGCTATGCTCTCTCATGGGGACTGCATATGTGTTTTCAGCTTTAACTAAAGCATTTTGGATATGCCTTGTATGTATGTAAAATTCAGAAAAAAAAATCCTAAGGGTGGTTTTTCTCTTAATTGTAGAGATCTTTTACATATAGATCTACTAAAACATACTTTCATTATATATACATATATTTATATGTGGTATGGACTCATGCCCTCTTTAACATGACAATGAGTCACAGTCTGTACGGGATAGCGGGTTGCTGTCACTGAAACTCAGCCCTTGGGCTAGTGCTGTGTCCAGATGGAGTCACTTTGTGTCTGCTGAATACCTTGCTGGGTGAAAACAGTTTGACCATGCACTGGTATGCCGACACAGAGCAGAACTGTACACACTTTCATTATTGTCATTATACACAAACAGAATTGTATATTCTATAGATGAATCAAGACCAAGCTCTTCAGCTGGGCTGTGCACCTAAAGTACTCACCCCTTTCCTCCTGCTTCAGACACATTTAATCTAACTTATTTTCACACATTTATTTATTAACCACATTCACAGGGTTTACAGTGGACATTTGAGTAAAGTTGCAAGAAGCACATTAATGCCTCTATTTCATCTTCATTCTATTTAAAAATGTAATTTTATCAATAATATTACAGATTAATTTGTAAATAGTTTTGGACATTTTGCAGGAAAACTAATAATGATTTTACACAGACCACACTACCACTTACTACTACTAGAAACACTTTGCTGTGTTCACACAAATAAAAATAAAAGAAATACAGTATATATTTTAATTACTTTGTGTAAACCACTTGAAACGCGTCTTTGTCTCTGCAGTCCTTTGAAGCCTCTGTGGCACTTAAATGCAGCATATATAAATAAATGTCTGTGGGGAATGTCTGGTAGGCACACTTATGTATTCCACGGGGCAATTGCTCTGCTCCTGATACCTTCCTTCCTGCCACAGGCAACGTCTGCAAGGAAGTGTACGGCGGTAAACAAGGACAGCTCAAAGTCTTTGCGTATGGCCCAGTGCTGTGTGTCCGATTAAATCTTTTGTGAAGGTGAACCTAGGCGACTCATAAATTAAACATTATGGGTCACAGTTACATCAATCACAAACATTCAAATTATTTTATTCTTAACAGGAATAAGTGATGATTCACATTAAGGACTTAGCATGAGTATTTTCATAGATCTGGAGAAGGCGTATGACCAGGTCCTCTCGGGAGATACTGTGGGAGGTGCTGCAGGAGTATGGGGTGAGGGGGTCCCTTTTAAGGGCAATACAATCCCTGTACGCCCAAAACGTGAGCTGTGTACGGAGTCTCGGCAGTAAGTCGGAGTCATTTCAGGTGGGGGTTGGTCTCCGTCAGGGCTGCGCTTTATCACCAATCCTGTTTGTGGTATTTATGGACAGGATATTGAGCCATAGTCGTGGTGGGGAGGGGTTGCGGTTTAATGGCCTGTAGATCTCATCACTGCTTTTTGCAGATGATGTGGTCCTGATGGCATCATCGGTCTGTGACCTCCAGCACTCACTGGATTAGTTTGCAGCCGAGTGTGAAGCAACTGGGGTGAGGATTAGTACCGCAAAATCTGAGACCATGGTTCTCAGCAGGAAACCGATGGAGTGTCTACTCCAGGTGGAGAATGAGTTCTTACCCCAAGTGAAGGAGTTCAAGTACCTCGGGGTCTTGTTTGCAAGTGAGGGGACATTGGAGCGGGAGATTGGCCGGAGAATCGGGGCAGCGGTAGCGGTATTGCAATCACTTTACCGCACTGTTGTGACAAAAAGAGAGCTGAGCCGGAAGGCAAAGCTCTCGATCTTCCGGGCAATTTTCGTTCCTACCCTCAGCTATGGTCATGAAGGGTGGGTCATGGTCAGAAGGGTGGCTGGCGTCTCCCTTAGAGATAGGGTGAGAAGCTCAGCTATCCGTGAGAAACTCAGAGTAGAGCCGCTGCTCATTTGCGTCGAAAGGAGCCAGTTGAGGTGGTATGGGCATCTAATAAGGATGCCTCCTGGGCCCCTCCCCCTGGAGGTGTTCCAGGCACGTCCAGCTGGGAGGAGGCCTCGGGGAAGACCCAGGACCAGGTGGAGAGATTATATCTCC
>JAODLL010026023.1:0-24390 GCA_026546735.1 Forbesichthys agassizii | reverse complement strand
AGAGAGAGGGGGGGGGGGTGGTATTCCAAAGCAGTAGGCAAAATCAGAACAGGAGCAGGCAGCTAATCAAACACAAGAACTTCTCAGGTCAACCGTATCAAAACACAGGCAGGCTTGACGTTAGGTTGGAACAGGCGGACCAGGCAGGCAACAGGGAACAACACCGGACCGCTTACTGAAAACAAACAAGACCAACTGCGTTATACACAAGGGATAACGTAGGGAAAGAAAAAACACCTGGTGGAGTTGGAGACAAGCACAAAACAGGGTATAATGGGTAATAAAGGGGTGATATTTAGTGTATATTATATACAGTATTTATTTATGGCGGGGATCACAGACGGTATATAAATACAAAATAATGCTAGAGGGTGGTAGAGCATATGAATAAATAATAAATACACTTTTTTAATTAATAAATGTAATTGGAGATTTTGTTTACGTGTATACAGTAACATTCTAACGTGTCAGCTTTATCCTACATAAAATGTACCAGATGTGATGCAGTATAGTGTCTATACTTTTATGACTAACCACATTTGTAGAGTTTGAAATTCATGTGTTACGTACTGCTAAAGAATCAAAGGGAAATGATCCCCACAATGATATTTTCCTGTGATATATTATGGAAACAGGACATGAATAAAAAGGAGGCCCACCATTGGTTGTCAGTGTTTCAAAGGGCTGTCACATTTGTCACCAACTCCGCAACATCAAAGTTACAGTAGATGGTGGCTGCTGACCCAAGGTTGCTGCCTCAGCAGTTTGACCCTCAAGGAGAATTTAAGCGAAATACAAATAAACCAGGCACTAAGCAATATAAAATGATCAAAACTGTAATCATTTGTGTTTGGTAGATTCTTGTGTCGTTGTAACAATGCTTAGTACAATTGGAAAGCCTGATTATTTATCTTTGAAATGGTTCTACATTTGTAAGGAACGTGCATTTGTGGGATAAGTAGCGGAGCTGAGCATGTGGGCCATGCCCATTAAATATTTGCCTGATCTTTGACAATGCCAAACAGCTTTTTTTTTAGCTGATGACTCTTGTTTGGTGGATTGGATGATTGAAGTCTGAAGAAAAGATTTTGGCAATTTAACTATAAATGAACGTAACAAACAGGAGCGTCAGTAGCATGTGCAAGAACCATAACAGCCTGGCACCTCATACTAGTCACCAGCAAAAGTTAATTATAAGAGGCCAGAGCTGTGCCGGGCTACCACAATATTGCATTCATCCCACAGCAGTCCATTCTTAAACCATTTGGAGTGGTGGATTCCTCCCTCTGTGGACCCTTTCCAAGGTTTCTAAGTTTTTCCTTGTCCGGGGGGAGGAGCAGGTTAAGGGGGTGTTGCTTGTTTCCATGTGAAATGTATGCTGTAAGCCCTGTGAGACTGCAATGTGATTAAGGGCTATATAAATAAAATCGACTTGACTTGATTTGTCACAAGTCAGCCAACGTGGTAGCAGGTCCCAAGCGGATCCCACAAGTGTTCACAAATGTCCTTTTTTGTGTGTAGTTTATATTCAGAAAAAGACCCACACATAATGTACAGAAAATGTCTTGCTCAATCAACCTCAAGCTCAGGAGTGCTCACCTCATTTAGCTTCAATAATCATGTGATGAGATCTGAGAAAACGTCAGTGAGAGAGGGCCAGCTTGAAAACACATTTTAATTGAATGTAACTTACAGCTTAACAAACCCTCCACAAAATATGCGCTCATTAGCATGTCTTTCAGCATTTCTACCGCGTTGAGTTTACTGATTCTGAATGAGGTGGGAAAGATGAGGTGCTAATGAGCATTGAATGTGAATGTGGATGCTGAACAATTTACTGTCCCTAAAATATCTCCCTGCTGGAGTGTTCTATTGCATACAGTAGACAGACGTGATTCTACTGATTGCTAGACCACCTGACCACAAACTCCTCACACATGTACAATGTGGGCGGACTGCATCACATCCACTGCATGGAATCGCTCCCTGCATCTAATGTGCTGAAGTAGCGTCTGTTTGTGGCTATCATTTTGCAGGGGCTTTTCTCCCTATGGAGCAGAGATAAATTGTACTTTTGTTGTGCTTTTCTGGCTCAGAAGTCCATCTCAATAACAGTGTCTAGCATGTGAGTTGACCTACATATGCAACACAGAACAAATTGCCCTCGAAATCAAACTACACACATGCTGCCAGCTTTACACTGCCAATGTTTTGTGGCAACACATTATAGCTGATATGCTATAGCTGTGAAGGTTTATTGAAGTGACTATATCAAGATTACAGTGAGCAATAAGGCCCCTGTCATCCAATTAAATAGGCATGTAATCGAGCACTGCATGGAATGAGCACTTGCATGCATGCGCACACCCACACACACACAGACGCACAAAAGCCACTTAATGGTATACAGTGTTTCCTTTTGAAGACCGTGTATGAGCGAATAAAACGACCCTGGCAAGTCACAAAATAGATGACACAACGTTTAATTACACAGGCTTTAGACAGTGACAGATGGTATTTGGACCAGCAATGTTTGTGGAATGAAATGATTGAGTGTTAAGGCACGGTGAGTAAAAGTCTGTGTCGTGAAAGACGTATGAAATTAGATCCCCCCCACCCTTCCCCGCCCCCCGCCATAAGCCCTGTAGCAGCAGTGACAGCAGGGTACTTCAAAGCTTTTGCCTCCACTTATTCATGCCCCCCACCATTCCCTGTTTTTTTTCTCCTCTGTGCATCCTTCTCTCACACTCTCTTTCGTTGACTTTTACTTCTCCATTCCCTCGCCTCGCTTGCCCTAGGAGAACATGTTTTATCCTCCCCTGCCATTACCTGAGATACTTGGGATTTCATTGCTTTAGGTTCAGCTGCTGAGATGTCACTGGTTTTTCTCATTCGCTGAGATATGCTAAATGATTTGCAGTATTTGTTTTTTTTAAATGTCCCGCCTTGATTGTAAGTTGGTTTCTAAGTGCGCCTAATCTTTAAAGCCCTGTACACCCACACGGCTTGCATTAAGTGGCGGCTGAGGTGTGTCAGTGGCTGAGTTTCCCATTTTGTCGTACAGAAGCCCTATTGGCATGCAGCCTTGTGCACCTGCTTAAGTGCCATCTTCCTGACTCTCCTATGTCAGGTTTGTCGAACCTGTTAGCAGGCAAAATAACTTGTAAACACCTGTGTGTGTGTGTGTGTGTGTGTGTGTGTACAAGAATACAAGGGCTTCATACTACCGCTGTCTCTTAAGCGTATTTTTTAATTCTTGTGAAGTTAATATGCGCATTCACACACAATGTAACCCGATATACTTGCCCGATACTGTTAGGGAATTGTATTGAAGCTTTTATGACTTAACTGGACAGTAATTGGACAGCCACTAGGTACACCAAAGAGGTTTTCTTTTACTCACAGTGACATGACATTCAAGGTGACAAGCAACAGGCGACTGCAGGCGTAATGGTTCAAAACGAGCAGCGATGACAGTAAATGACAGGTTCCGCCCTGTGCATCCCGGCTTTGACACGCTGACTCCATGCGACATCACACTTGTGACAGCAGACTCCTCTACCGCTGAGCCACGCTATCTCTCTGGCAGCGTACAGCGGCAGTACTGTATCACAAAGGTGACGGAGGGTGAAGAGAAGGAAAGGGGAGGGTCAGGATAAGAGGATAAACAATAACAAGTGTGTGTGTGTGTGTGCATGTGTGTGTGTGTGTGTGAGGTGGGGGAGAGGCTCCAAGCATAGATGCCGCTGAATCAACGAGAACGCCGAGAGAGACCTGTAACCTTTGGCGAGACGACCTGCTTCAGCCAGGCTTCTTATTCTGTATACAGCGCACACCACATTGCGCATGTAGTGGTTAATAATGGTGTTTATATACAGTAGAAATCCCTTGCCAGGAGTTATGGATGGGCTCAGTGCAACAATACACATTTAGTGAGACTGAGTGGGGTTAGGCAGAGGGCAGCAATGTGTACGTCTAAATCCTGGAGCACAATTATTATTACGCTATCATGCAAATCAATGTGTTTGACTGGGGGTCATGCCCGGCCGCTGCAGTTTGTTCTCGGGATGGTAGGGGCTCACTGGAGAGGCAGGTTTTAGACACAGACCATTTGATCGCTCTCATTTTTACTCTCTCTCTCTCTCTCTCTCTCTCTCTCTCTCTCTCTCTCTCTCTCTCTCTCTCTCTCTCTCTCTCTCTCTCTCACACACACACACACACACACACATTCTCACACACACCTAGGTGTCCTGGCATGTTTCAGTAGCATGCAGCAGGCTTGGAATGGGTTTTAATTAGTTGTTTCCATCACGGTTCTGTTTGTGCCAAACCCAATCCCTGGTACCATGCACGGGGATTTACCAGGGATACTGTGCCAATGTACCATACAGTATCCCTGATACCATGCAGGGTACCAGGGATACTGTACCATACAGCATAATGTAATTTATATGTCATGTGAATACATGCAAATAATGTATAGTGTGTAGTGTGTATACACATACATTACATGCATGTATGTGTACTGTATTTATCATATAATGTTAGAGTATATTATACAATACACCTGAACATGAACTGAAAAGCCACTGATGACAATGTTACAGTTTTTCTTTACCACTTTGCCCCAAAAATCTCAACCTTGGTGTCATTTTTCACAACTCTAGATACAAAACATAAAACGATAGCCACATGTAACACAGGCTGGCCTATGTTCAAAACGAAGACATGTACAGTACATCTGTAATGCGTGCTAGTAGTCCATTAAAGAAGGCTTCACCTTTGGGCAAGAGTTACCAGTGCTGGGTCAAATGCCACGTTCTCAGAAAGTAAGAAACATTTTGCTACGTCACATTTTTCACCTGTTCTCCTTTCTTTCATGCTATACTGGCCCAATGTATGGCCCTTTTTGAAACGCACGGTGTGAAGGTCTGTTACCTACCTTTGTTAATTGCAAGCGTTTCTCAAATACCATCCTTAGAGGGGTGGAACCGTGACCTTCATAAAATATTCAGTTAAAGCATTGGAACCACATCTAACTCATTAATGAATGGTAAGTGTGGTCCGGAAGCAGACTTTAACAGAATCTAGTGAGTGGCAGTGAATCAAAGGTCTCCACAAATCCCCCCCCCGGCCCCCACCCCCTGCAGAAAATATTATAAAGGCTTCTCTTCTCTTATGGAGCCGCAGTGTTTAGCACCTCAGCAGCACAATGCTGTCGGAGTTGCATTGCAACATTGCACATCACACTGCGTTCTTCTGTCTTGCTGCCTCGCAATTCATCAGCTTCATCTCCAGTGATGCGTTGCAGTTTTTATTCACACGGTCGCTCTCTCTCTCTCTCTCTCTCTCTCTCACTCTCTGTATCTCTCTCACACACTCCCTCTCTCTCTGTCTCTCTCTAACACACACACACACGCACACGCACACACACACACACACCACAGTATTGATTTATGACAAAGCAACTTGTTTTTAAGAGTGTGTCTGTCTAAGTAAAACAAAGAAAGACCAAGCAAAAATATGTTAATTCAGATGCGGTTGTCGAAATGTGTACACGGCATATTAATTGAGGACATTACAGCAAATACATGTAATTACATGGGCTGTAACACATACAAGATGAGATGAGGCTAAGGGTCCTTGTGCAAGGCAGCGGATGCTGTAGGGGAGGTATATTAAAATATAATCCTAATTGAAAGCAGTGAATTAATCTACAAATGCCTGTGGCAGGGATCTATAAGACTGTTTTAATGTTGCTGCCATCGTGTAGACATGAGGAAACATGGTGATTTATTGGCTCCCTGTGGTTTCCATTGAGGACCTCACCAGAATCAGTACATTGTAAATAGATAGTCTTTGTCTCCTCCTCCTCTTCTTCTTCTCCCCCTCCTCCTTCTCGTCCTCCTCCTTATTCTCCGCCACCTTCTTCTTCAACGTTTGCAGCTGTCATCAGTGGCTCCATCAGGCTAAGGATGCTTACGAGTGTAGGCTATAGTCCACTGGAGCCTTTCACGTTTGTGTGGTTTCTTCTCAACATCCTCCTCCACCTTCCCCTGCCTCAGTCTGTTGTTCCTTTATTCCGGATGGAGGGGTGAGCTGGTGTAAGCACAGTAAGCTACATGTTGACCCAGTAGGTATTTGTGAGTCTGCACAGGTGTGCGTGGCGTTTTGTGTACCACCATGACACATGTAATGCCCTGTAATGGCTGTGGTTGATCTCACAGCTGTGTGTACCTTACCGTGTATGCCCTGTGGCTGAGCTACATGTGTAAACATGTATGGTGACATACATCTCCCATACATGATACCTTAAACTAACTAGAGGTCAACTGTGGTGACAGCCTATCAATGCAGCCATTCAACGTGCTTCCAGGCAGTCCTTTCGCATAGCGCCCTGCACACCCTTGCTGACACAGATGAATTATTGCTCCGGGGCTTTTACTGCTCGCACCTCCATTGGCTGGGCGACAGTGGGTGTCCTGAATAAATCATAACATTCGTGGTTATATAATCTGTCATATTTTCCCATTCTTCCCTTTTACCTTTTATATTGTCACAACTTGCATCACGCTTTCCAGTCTTTACCATTATTGGCACTTTCTCTCTCTCCCTATCTGTCTCCATCCCTCCTTGACTCCTCTTCTCTGCGTCTTTCATCTTGCGCTGCAGAGCAAGCCTCTGTACTCAGGCTGTTTAATGATCACATCATACCCATATACACCTCACCGCCTCCCAATTACAGTGTTTAAAACACAGGCCAGCAGCGGAGCCCACGGAGACCTGCATCCAACTTTCTTTCCTTCTTTCAAGATGCTGTAATGTTGTAAAAACTTGTCTTGTTTGAAACTTAATCCTTCGGCGACACCACATCACAAAACAGGTCTTGTCAAGTGCAAAAGATCAAAACACTTGAATCTTACTTGTGTTGTTCAATAGAAAATATATACTAGAATTTAAGCATGCAGATGTACTGATCTAGAAACCAATTCCAATTTAAAATAATGTAACTAAGCTCATATTTGATTTTCCTCGCTATATTCCAATAAATCCTTTGGTACATCAGTACATATCATTTGATTTGCATTATGCATGTAATTAGCAGATTATTCCAGAAGCGTGAACATTTCTTTCAGCTTGATAAGCGAAAATAAGGCAATTCGTGGCAGAGATAGAAACTAATGAGTCATTTTGGGCATTACCATAGAACTGTAGTGAGTTTGCTCCACTGAGGGCAGGCCTACCATCACATTGCAATTTTAAATAAAATATTCAAGATAAATGGGCCGTGTGTGCAAAATATTTTCACAAACCAACGTATCACTGTAAACCCAGTGAAATGGAGGCATAGAATGTTACCTTCCACACTGTACCATAACTACCTTTGGGCAACACGGTGGCCCATTGGATAGAACTGTGGCCTCACAGCAAGAAAGTCCCGGGTTTGTTGCATGTTCTCCCCGTATCTGCGTGGGTTTCCTCCGGGTGCTCCGGTTTCCCCCACTATCTAAAAACATGTCAGGTTCACCCTCCAGCCAGTGTCATGTGACCAGTGACACTGGCTCCAATCTGGAGTTGGTCCCCGGGCGCTGCACAGCGGCTGCCCACTGCTGCCTTGAGGGATAGGTTAAATGCAGAGGATGAAATTTGCAACATGTATGTGTATGTGGCAATAAAAGCACTTTTACCTTTACCTTACACTAACCCGGTTAGCCCGCACCTGCGATGCCCTACAAAAGACCTCAAGAACAGGACAATGTGCATGTGAGAGTGCAGTGGGTCTCCCTTGAATACTAAACCACCTTTCATTTGACGTTTGCAGAGACACCAAGAGCATCAGCCACGCTTTCTCTTCTCTCCTCTTTCATCCTCCTTCACCTCCCCTGAACTCCTTTCTCCTCTTTTTTTATTCAGCTGTCCAACGTTTAGTTTTAATCTCATTTATTATTTATTTATGTAGACTTATTTTCTCCTTCCGCATATCTGATCGCCTTTCCCAACTCCTTTCTTGCTGGATTCTATGTCACAGACTTTTGCGAGTATGCGTGTGTGTGTGTGCGTGTGCGTGTGCGTGTGTGTGTGTGTATGAACCTTAACCACGGAGACAAATCTACAGAGAACAAGATAGGCAGGTACCTGAGTGCTCTTGTTAGATATATACCTTGTTGGCTTTCTTTTGCTTGTAGTGGGTTTAACTTGCGTGTTTAAATTGCGGTGTGTTTTATTTGTGTGTGCAGTGTAATGCGTGCCACTTTTTTGATTGTTTATTGTTGTGATGAAGGACTCCGCCATAATTGAATTGCGGACACATTTAACCTTCCCAGATTGACGGCAAACTATTCGCTGTCTTTTGATGCCCGCACCTATAAATCATTGCCTTGCTGTCATTCATCAGTGTCTTGCCTTGTTTGCTATAAATAAGGAAGTAAAAGAGTCTCTGTGCTCCCTGGTTCCCATTATGCTTTTTGGGATGATGTTGCTAGGTCACTGCGTGTTTCAACACTCTTGGATGACTGACTCTGACAGACAGCTTTGGAGACTTTGGCATTTATTGCCTATTTACAGGGAAGTGAACGTCATATTTTGTTGGGTATTTGAGAGTGCACGCATATATTTACTTAACCCGTTTGCAGAAGCGATGTGGAGAGTGATGTACTGCTTACCAAGTGCTGCTGAAATTTTGCTGTTCGATGTGCAAAAACACTCCTCTAATAAGGAAATGCTACAGGAATTGCAGAGAATATATGGAGAATATGGAAAGCCATTCCTTGCACAACTGAGTATTCCATTAGATGAGTGTAGGTTAATTTATCCTTTAACGTTTAACATTATGGGATCTCTTTTACAAACAGAGACAGGGTGAATTCACAGGATCATCCCAGGATGAGACTACCATCATAGATCACCTTGTGTTGGGTGTAGAGTCTTGACATACAAAAAGCTCCAGTGCAAGGTACCATATGAAGTCTGAGTGAAAGCTGAAATGCCCTTACTTGAGTAGACTTGTTCAAAGGGTTTCAACACCAACACCAAGCAGCCACAGAGCTAGGTCACTGCAAGAAGACAGACAGAGTTGGCCTAAGACAGGAAATGTTGGAATAATTGATTGTATTAAAGGATGCATTAGTATAGGAGAAAATGTACGCTGCCTTGTCTGGATAGAAAAGGCCGAAGATAGTGGTTTTCTTCAGCATTAGAGTCTCAAGAATACGGGGAAAAAAACGTAAGCTAATAGCATGTACCGTTCATAAAATATTTGGGTAAACATAATTTAAGGTGGAGTGTCGCGCCATTGCGACTTTGGAGGGTTAAAGGATGCATTAGTATAGGAGAAAATGGCAGCTGTCACCATAGAACTTACTAAACTCTCAAAGTGTTGTAGCGTTCCCTAGGGGCCAAATATTACATGGTCCATATGGATCCCGCAAAACCACATTTCACTGGGATCAGCTTGTGGACAGTCAGGCGCTATTCAACGACACTGCAGTGAATTTAGACTCCTCCCTCTTCAGAGAGCTGAATGTTGGGGGTTGACATCAGGGGGGAAACAGCAGTAATTAGAGTCTGCCCCAATGCAAACCGAAGCTGGTGACATCAAAGTGCTCTGGCTAAGCAATCTTGGAATTTGATTATGGAGGAGGGAAAATCCCAGGCTAAGGCATTACTACTGTACTAAGGCGAGTGATTGGGGATGAGACCAGGAATCCTGGGAATGAATGTAATGTCATGCTATTGGAAATAGATTTTTCCTGGAATTCACTCAATTCACGCAATTGTTTGCAAGAAGAAAACGAGATGGGAAGATGCCTTGTTTGACCTGGCAAGTCTGGGTTGCAGTGCCCCCATACAGTACATCAAGATGCATGGTAACCACAAATATCCACTTAGTGTGCGTTGCTTGAGGAAATGTAATACATCCATTTGAACAAAGGCTTTGAAAAACATGCCTAAGGGTTAAGGTTGCAGCCTTTGCACCATTTTTAGAAGAAAGGTTAAGCACCTGGGCCATGAGGTTAAAGGTTGGCTCCGTTCATCCACTGTTAACTCCCTGATTTGTTCATTTCAGGGCTTTGCTGGAGATTGTTTCCATCATTCTCCGAAATTGCTGAATCTTTACATTCCCTCTTGGCACAGCTCCTATAATGACCCATAATGCTCCAGTCCAGTGGAGCCTGGAATGCCATAGATAATTTGAAGCTTTGATCCAGCCATTACATGCAAGTACATTCCAGTTTGCATCCCACAAGAAAAATTATTATAGTTAATTTAAGTTAGAACTCTTGACCCATAAGTGCACCATTCATGAGAAGTTTTTATACAAGTTGGGGGTTCCTAAATTATAAAATAAATGGATAATAATACTTTGGTAATGCTTTATTCTGCCCGCTTGGGCACAGTAGAACAGAGATTGATGGCACAGCTGGCTAAAGACCAGTGTGATATTAAATACCGGTCAGGAAGTGCTAACCGTAATGCTGATATTCTCTCTAGGGTCTATGATATACAAAGACTGTGAGGCTCAAGTTCAGCACAAACAAGAGGACCAAAATCTCATCCTACATTTATTTTAGCTACCTACTACTTCTATTGCTAATATGGCTAACATGAGCATAAGGAGCATAAGCACCCAGGATAAGGTACTGTAGGAATTGCCCCAACCAAAGCTACGTCAGAGAGAATAGAGCGAACCCTTCCACTTTTCAAAGGGGTGAGGTGACTTTTCACCCTTTATTCAGACTATAATGATCCAGCATTCCATGCAAGTTAAGGGGGAGGACCGCCGATGTCACCAAAACATTACCCATTATATATCTCTGGGGACCTTTGGAGTATATTAGATGAATTCCCAAGTACCTACAATATTTGCATAAAAATGTCTTTGTTTTAGGCAGTGCATGGTAGACTTTGCTGTCTGGATGCTGCGTATGCCAGCCTCCTCAGCAATATTGGTGCAAGGCATTGAAACACCATATTAGGAGACCAACCGTTTCCATTTTGCTCACATAGAAATGCAATACAATGTTTAGTATTCTAATATATTTAGCTGTTATATTAGAGATTAAGAACATCCTAGAAGATGGCCTACTTTGTCGGTGTTTGAGAGAGTGCCACACAGGAATCAAATTGGCCCAAACACTAGTCCCTTCAACATAGACTTTGGAGCTGTGGAAGTGGAATCATGCAAACACTGGCATCACGGAATGTGAGCGGACTAGAAACGTAGCTTGGTAAATTAGGGCCTGAACATAAAGTCCCTATTTGCAAATGTATGCATACATGCATTTATATGGAGATTTTCTAACCTATCAGCCTCTAAAAGTGCTGTACATGATTGCCTCACATTAGCAAGCGCTATACGTGATTATCTCACATTAACCCATTCACACACACATTCCTAGGCAGATGGTGGTGTTAGCCATGCAAGGAGCCATTCAACCACCTGGAGCAGCTAGGGCTAGATGTCTTGCTCAGGGACATTTAGACACTTCAGGAGTCAGGATTTAGCGGGGTTTCGAACCAGCGAGTTCTTGATCGCCTGTCACCTTGTTCAACCCACTGCATCACTGTTCACAAACACTTGCGAGCCTGCCCCCCTTTTGTATGTAGAGAGGGGGACCCCACAGGATCATCCCAGAATGAAAGTACTGTACCATCACAGATCCACTTGTGTTGGGCGTACAGTCTGGGCATAAGGTAAGATGGTCCCATATATGTCTTTTGAAGACACGTGTTGGAATCCCCCTTAAGCAGGCTTGTTCCCGGGTTTCAACACCAAGCCATTCACCAGCCACATCCTTAAGCCACTGCATGGAGATAGTAAGGGCTGACCTTAAACAGGATAATATTGGAATAATTGATTGTATTTAGGGATGCATTAGCAGGAGAAATGCAAACGTCTGTCACCACAGAATTTAGCAAGCCCTCAAAGTGTTGTAACATCCCCTATAGCGGCCAAATATATGTACCCCGCACAACCACACACCAGTGGGATCAGAGAGAGCAAACCATTTGTAGAGCTTGTGGTCAGTCAGGCCATATCCAACGGCAGTGCCAAAAAGTGAAATTAATTTAAACTCTCGCTACTGGTAGCCAAATAGTGGGGGATGAGACGGCAAGGGGAATAACGTATATACAGTACTGCAGTAATTGGAATCTGTCTTAAAGTGCAAATTGAAGTTGACGAAATCAAAGTGCTCTGCCTACTCGATACTAGTCATATGGTCAGTACTCTGTGTGTGTGTGTGTGTGTGTGTGTGAGAGAGAGAGAAGGGAATTGTTGTGTGTATGAGAATACAGTCATGTTTCGTGTGTCTTTTAAAGTGGGCAGATAATCCTGACTCATTTGATAGCAGTAAGTGAACTAATTATGGCAGCAATGATACAGGCCTACTGTAACTAGAAGTCCTAACACAACATGCCACTTGTATCCTGTGTTGCAGGCTTAGATGGAGCTAGTAGGTTTCAGTACATCTGAACTTAAAGCGGAGGCAAAGGCTTCACTCTGCACCACAGAACAGCCGTATCCAGTGACACACCACAATACCACAATCCGTAAAGGCTATTCATAACTATATGATGTCAGACTGTCATGGACACAATGCACACCCCATCCTCTCTTTTGGCGGTTGAAGCTGCCTTTCCCTTCCACTCTTCCCGTCCTCGGTCCCTTTAAACTACAATATAACCAGTGAGCTGTGGGGCTTTGGAGGGTTTTATGACCCTACGGGTGTGCCTGTATGGTGCGGTTGGTCATTTTGTTTCTCTGTAGATTCATCTAAGATTTAGCAGAAGCCAGCTAAAAGAATCTTCGGCTGTCTTTGCAGTTCAGTGCGCAAGTCAAGAGAAGAGTATCATAGCCTCTGGAGATATAGCGAGAGCATCACAGCACTCTTTGATTACGCCATTGATAACTCCCATGAAGTCAAAGAAAAAAAAAAATCAATAGTTGCAATTATTTCTGCGTTTTCCCCTTATCTCGCTTCTCCTTTCTCTTTTCTCTCTGTCCTTCTGTTATCTCTCTATGTCTTCCCCTTAATCCATCCCCAAGCTTCATTTTTGTGCAGGCCCCCTCTCTCCATGATTAATGGATTAGTCCTTCGTGGCACCTATTGTGTCAGGTTTTTATTTCCCTAACAACACAACCTTGACTCTGTCATGATCCTACAAACTCCTGATGGTGATTGATTGGCTTATAACTTTGTAAGTGTTAAAGGAACGTCTATATTTGTTTATATGTCCATGTAGGATCAGCAGCGAGGCAAGAGCTCATTGTAGATCATAATTTCCACCATGATGTTTAGAGGAATGAAGTTATTATGTCGGGAAGATGTTAGTTTGTAACTCTTTTGCAGTGGGTCTGTACGAACGCTTGACCGATCAACTTGTGTTTTTAATTTGAATGAAAAAGCAGCTTCACGGCACCGCCATGCTGTCAACATGCTGCTCACCTTGGCAACGCTGGCTGACCTTGAGCTTCACCTCTGCCAAACTACGATCTCTTCCCTCTGCGGTAATAGCATCTATTTGAGTAGCTAAATGTCATCTCTTACACCCATAGAACAATAATGGGGTGTAATTCAGTATCTGTGACAACACAAAGAGATATATTTGTAACGTTTTCCATTTTATTTTCTATTTTTAAAGTCACTGTAGTGTCCATTAATTATTGACACTGCAGTTTATTTACTAAATTATTTACTACATGTAAGTCTGTTGTATTGAATTGTGGACATCTCTCTCTGAGTTCATCCATGTTCTATGTATTCTCTAGAAGGCCCGCTGAGCCCCACTCGACCTCAGCAGAGTTAAGATAAATTAGGCATGTTACCTTCTTTAATTTTACTTCTTACACTGAGGCTAAAATATCAAACTAGTAGTAGAGATACTGTGTAGATACAAGGAAGACAAGGCTGAGAGAGATAAAGAGAAATAGAGGTGTGCGACAAAGATGGAGAGAATAACGTGTATAACTGGTACACTGGTGCACTGAGCATATTTAGATTGAGGAATACAAATTGAGGAAAGCTACTGCCAAGCAGGAAGACTGAAGTACTGATTAAGATTTCTTCAACTAACAGATACATTTTGCTTGATCACTCAGGCAGAGTAATTATTTGTCTCCGAAGACATTATGGAAGAAATAGGTACAGTAGATAATGACACCAGAAATAACATTCATAGATTCATAGGCATTTCATCGTGTCTAATTATAAAGCATCCTGGAACATCTGTTATTAAAGTTTGCACATCACAGTTTGTCAGACAGATGATTTTCACACCAAGTCTCTCTTGTCTTTCACATGTTCATTCATGGCTGCTGTATTTGTCACAATGCCATACGGCCCACGTCAACAATCATAATAGTGACACATACACATGATTGGCTGTAGCCTGGCTCTGTCCGACTCAGCTAAATTGTTTCACGGAGATTATAGTCTGGAAACCCTGTTCGCATAGCAACGGCGGACCTATCAAGACGGGTTAGTGAGATTATGTTGAAGTAAAGCGTGCTTTCGAAAGGGTGATAGAGCTAGATGAGGTAATCAGAACAGTTAGCAACGTCAATTGCCGTGCAATTTCAAAATGAACAGAGGTCTACAACCAGAAGGCAATGACGGAGCGTTGCCAGACATTATAAACATAGTGAATTTTGGGTCTGGTGGTTACAATAGGCCAGCATCCTAGTCCTAGTGAATATCCCATAGAGTATCACATTTAATTAACTTTCAAAAAAGAAATATATATATATATATATACTGTACACACACACACACACACACACAAACACGCATGCACGGACGCACGCACGCACGCACACACACACATGCACACCCACACACCCCCTGGAGTTAAAGAACTTGCTAATCTTACTGATTAAGTGTTCTGATATAAAGTAGGATATATTATTCCCCACCACTGCCACTGTCTCTCTCACTATCTCCTCGTCCTCTAGGAGAAATGCACTCACCAGTGCAGCTTTAACCGGTACTGTACTTCCTGTCCGTGTCTGGAATTCTCACACTGGGTTTCTCTTCACTGGCCTCAGGAGCCACGTTGCGCTATGTTAGAGATGCATGTCCATGCTCTAGACCACAGAACCACTGACTCAATATGATAGTGGAAATAAATGTTATTGGCTAACATGGAATTTCCACTTAAAATTAACATTTTATTTTAGTTATTCCAGCTGAAATACACTCTTTTTGATTACAGCACATCTCAGTTGCAAATGACAAACCATACAATGGGTCATAAATAGCTAGAAGTATATCCAGTCTGCAAATTAGCTGCTGCTCTGTCTACAGCTGTGTAAGATTAACACTGTGTTATTATACTGTAAATGACACAGTGGTTAAAAACCTTACACAATGCTACATGAACTGAGGGCTTCTGTCAAAGATATAGTGTTTTATTTAGCATTCTGCCAACCGCTTCTCATCAACACAAGTTAATAGAGGCCATATCGGGCGGAACCAGGCTGCAGTTTTTGCCCTGTGGCAGACAGAAGTTAGATCAGTTTGTGCCTTTCACGGCTATACATGCAGGATGTGTACTGTAAAGAATGTGTGCATGCATGCCTGTGTGTTTGTTTAGGTTGTGCTTGTGTGTGCGTGCGTGCTTGATACATGAGAGAATGTGCATGGGTTTTTTGCTTGTGTGTTTCTGTATATTACATTTCCATAGTTGTGTGTGTGGGTGTGTGTGTGTGTGTGTGTGTGTGTGTGTGTGTGTGTGTGTGTGTGTGTGTGAGAGAGAGAGAGAGAGAGAGAGACCTTGCTGTGTTCTAGGGTTGTCCTCATCAGAATAGTGTATAGGACCTGGAAATGTGCTTGTGGGGACTATTTTCCAGTAGAACGAATAGTAATTTTGGATAGTAAAGTTGGTTCTGCACTAGTGGTGGGGTTCAAGGTTAGGGTTTGATAAGATTCAAGATTCAACCTGGGCCTGTTTTACTGTATGTCCGTTAGGCTACTGTAAATCTCACATATATATATATATATATATATATATACACAAACACACACAAACACAGCATTCTGTATATACTGTTTATACAGTATATACTGTACATACCCTACAGTATATATATTAAATCTATAGAGGCATTCAAGAAATGCTACAGTAATTGCTTTAAAATGCCCTTGCAGCATCTTTCAATATCCTACTATACATAAAAGACCGTTTAGGTTGTTTTCTTTACTTAATCTTGTTGTTACAAGTCACCGAGTGTCACCAGTATATAAACACCAAGAAATAAAAACTCGAGAAGCACACATGTGGATTGGCCCGTGTTAGGTGACACCGAGTGATGCACACACCTTCTATACGTTTAAACAGATTTAACCCCGCCTCGATTCCCACAGTCCTTCCTTTCCCACCCGTTACAGTTACACCGCTCCATCCTCTGACAATAGCAGCGTTAACTTCGTGCGTAAAGCTCCTGGACACCAGGCGGAACGTATACAGTACAGCGTAACCGCCGCGCGTCACGCCTCAACGCTAAAAGGGGTTATAAACTGTATTTCGACCAGGAGTTTTCAGCAATTACCGTGGAGATAATGTTCAAAACAGTTGTCGGGTTTTCTCTCCGGACAGCTTGTTCGTTGCAATAGTCGCTACCAATGTTTGCCCTGCAGCATCTCTTCTGTATTTTCTGAACTGTAAAAATGTACCAAGAAAACAGAGGACATAGAAGAAGCTAAATGTGGATATTCTTGGAACTAAAACTCGGCCGTCCATGAAAGCAGATATTTAGTCAAACTTATGGCGTGAAGGTAAGTGTCTCATCTGCGATGTTCATGATTTCAACAACATGAATTAATTTAATCACAACACTTTCACATGCTACGATAAACCGAAAAAGTTTATCACTTAACGCCCCTTGGCCATATAGGTTAAATAGCTTCTCAGATTATTTTATAAATTAATATCAGTTTATTCATTTCATTTTAATGTCAGGATATTATATTTCAAGATGCAATGTTCACGTGCTGTTCTTTCAGCGTCCCATTGTCTGCAAAAAAAGAGAATCCCAAATGGTTTTAATGGATAACACGTTGTTGTTGATGTGAGCTTCAAGGACACGAGGAATTATTTAAGATTAGTAAATTATAATTGATCGTTTTAATAGAACAGAGCCCAAATAATTAGAACCAGGAAGATGTAAAAGCACGAGAAGGCTATTTATTCAGAACGTCTAATCACCGATTGCAAGTGCTTAAAGCGAGCTGTGGGTTATATTTTGTGATTTCACACTATGCGCTTGTCAGCATATCTCCTCTACCATCCTTGCCTTTATTAGAGGCAACGGGTCCAACAGTCCAGGTTGTTCCCGCGACGAAACCCATACTGTAAACTGTCCGTCCTGAAACGTGATACTCATACATGCTGAATAAACAACACATCCTGTACCATAGATAACAATGATAGTGAAATTATATATTTTATCAATGAGGAAAAGTGAGGAGTATGAGGATAACGCAAAAAAAATGTAACTTATAAAAATCGTCATATCATATTATATTACTTCTATCAAAGCCTGTCCGGAAACATAAATTATAATGACCTAGTTAAGTGTTTTAGCCAGCATTAATATTTAATCAGACTAGGATAATTTACAAGAATGACAGTCAAGTCAGTGGTTTTATATAGTTTAGTCTCTATAGGCTAGGTCTCAATACACAAATGAGCACCTAAATAAAATGTGCTATGTCAAAGTACAAAACGTGTTTTAGAAGACTATCCACACAATTTATCTTTTATATGAAATCTACATGCAAATTACATGCAGAGTATAATCTCTCCATATAGGTTTTAATAAATAACAGCATCAGATTGCAATTCTATTATACATCTGGGTGAGTTACGAAAATATATTTTGTACATTTTTAGTATTGTAAGTGAAGAGGCTTTGTTGCTGCCATTTAGATTCAATTCAGCCCATCTCTGGCTTCTACTGGAGCACCTTGGTGTGAATAAAACTCCTGTAACAGCTGCCTAATGTAGCCCTGTCGAGCCCAATGCTTGACGTGGACAGTTTTAGAAAACACATTGGTGAGTTTTGAAACAGATATTATCCCCACAGAAATATCATGAATTGGAGACAGCTGCTATAGATATTCACAGATCTAGTTTCTATATACATTAAAACGCAGGCAAGAAATATGCATGGTCAAGCCAGAGACACCATTTACTTTGTGGTATTTGTTGAAATACTGAATCACTTAGTTGGTCTGTCAACATGCATTAATATGAATATTCTGCTTCCGAGAGATTTAGCAATATGATTTAATGTATGGATGGATTGATGGATGGTTGGATGGATGAAACAATGGCTCAAGCAAACAGGGATAACACCTTTCTCAATACAGTACTGAGCTTTTGCATTGAACCGTATCTGTTTGCATCTCAGAGAGTATGTGCCTCGTCCACAACTCTCTACCTTTCCCCCTACAGCTCCCACAAGCTCACATTTTCTATTAACACCTACTGTACTGTTACATCTGTGAGCATTTTAAGTTTCATGTTTTACAGAGAACGTTTGGGCTCATAGAGTATGAGCTCACAAAATTAAACCCTTTTTCATAAATTGGGACAGTTTATATCTGCATCCACGTGTATTATATTCTTTCTCGTCTTAAAAGCCCTTTCTCGGGAACATCAAATGCATTAGGACCCTGGGGATGCCCTCTGAAAGGATAGAGTAGCCAATTAAGTCCACAGGCCAGTCCAAAATAATGTATTTGTAATGCTGCAGAATGATTACAGTTATACATGGACACATCTTTATGTAGGAAATAATCGTTAACAGTACATCTGTCCAAAAACTGACGGGTAATATGCAGTGAGTTTTGTTGCTTGCACTGGACTGAATTTGAACAATATGTTTATGGGAATTTCATTGGACAAATTAACCATGATATTTGACGGGTAACAGTACATACATTATCTTTATAGGACCACTTTTATTAACAAGTCTCTCACTGCTTGATTGAAATGTTTACACTATTTAGTAATTTTCTTTTGTCTTGCACTGTGCTCTTATCGGAAAGAAATGGCCAACTGTGAAATCCTGGGTGTTATCAGCAACAGACAGCCTAGACTCAAGGTGCTTGAAAAGAACAGAGAAGGTTCCTATGGCTCTATATCTGTGTGATCCGCTGCACAGCTTCATACAGACAATATTCCCCTGAGAGGTGTTAAAGTGCTTTAGTCACAGTTAGGCTGCCAGGTTAGCACAGACACCCCACACACACACGCACACACACACACGTGCACGCACACGCACACACACACACACACACACATATGTGCACACATAGGTACCTGAGCATCAATGTGATCCATGCATGCACGCGTACACACACACACAAAGACACACACACACACACACACACACACACAAACTAATGCGCACACATAGGTACCTGAGCATCAATGTGATTCCTTGCATGCACGCGCGCACACACACACACACAAACATACTGTACACGCACACACAGACACACATACACACACACACACACACACACAACCATACTGTACACACACTGTGATTTCAGTACATTAAACTTGAACATACTAAGTTAGATGTAGGCACAAACGAGAACATACATACTGCAAACATGCGTGCACAGACACACACACACACAAACAGCAAAGGAAGGTCCTTTGAATTCCACATTGACAGAGAATATTGACCTACAGAACAAACACGTCAACCTCTGTGCCACACACTGTGCCAAAATTGACAGCAGGACTATTAGAAGAAAGCAAGGAAGGACCAATAGCTTTGAAAACAAGGCCAATGAAATCAAATAATTTGTCTCACATTGTTTGCTGTAAACACTGTGAATTGAGGATTGGCGGCCCATTCATTCTGAGCATCTCCCCTCCAACCCTCACTCAGCAGCCTGGCGTTCAGATTAGGTGTGATCCAGCAGATGGTGCCTCACGCACAAACAAGGTGTGTCAGAAGGATGACACAGAACTAAACCACCATCTGAACGCCACCGTGTTCAGCATCTCTGCTGCTAGTGTTCCAAAGTCCAAAGGTATAAGCTTTAACCATAGACTGTATTTTAGACATCCCAACCTGTTGGACCTCATTTCCGGGAGTCGTCGTCGTCCATCCGCGACTGTCTCACCCCGAGGCGACATCTTTGTGCGTACATTAACACCCTCCCGAGGCGACAATATTATATTTATTACCTTTTTTTCTCTCTCTCTCGCTCGCTCGCTCTCTTTCTCTCTCTGTCTTTCTCTTACCGCCTGCTCTCGCTCCGATTTTCCGCGAGATTCAGCTTTTCCGGGAGGTTGTATATTATTTGTGGGCATCAGGAAGCCGCCCTTGCGGGAGGCTCCCAGAACTTCCGGGAGAGTTTGCATGTCTGGTATATGGACAAACCCTCTGTGACGTCATAACATAGATTTTCTCAGCACTGTGCAGGCTCTGGCTGTTGCCATCATTGCAGGGCCTGTATCACGCCCCTTATCAATATAGTGGGATAAATGTGGCTAATAAATTTTTAACTGATGTGTTATGAAAAAAACACCCCCCTGTGCAGTTGTCATGAATGGGGACACTATCTATAGAGACAAAACCATCTTTTGAACCAGTCTGGAAACATGTTTATTTTTGCTGTAGTTGGACATTTAAACATGGGAGTCTATGGTGATTGACTCCCTTTTGCAGCCAGCCTCAAGTGGCCATTTGAGGAACTGTAGCTTTCGGCGCTCTGGCTTTGTATTCAATTCTTAGCACCGGAGGTTCATGCTTGGCTTGTACACTCATATAACCTCGTATATCTTCAGAGAATGGCAAATGTGTTGTGAAACAAAACTGTACACTGTACGGCTTTTGGTGGTGCTTCATAATGCTAATTTCATTTACAAGGGCAACTGCCAACTGCAGACACAAATCTTTTCATAGGAATGTCCTTTTAAAGTAATATGAAGTTTCGTCCTCTTATGGATTGCTCTGAATGTAAATATTTCTCATCATCCAACCCAACAAGTGGGAAACATACAATACATTACCGAGGTCATGCTGTAAGTGGAGAGGTTATGGATTATCTTTTAATGACATATACTCTGACATTTTCCCCAAGAGCCCAGGAGTGTTTCGTTTGGTGAAAAAAGCATACTGTAGATTCCCATGCTTCCATGACCTTTGCGTTTATGCTTTGATGAATAATTGCCCAATCACTTCCATTCCCAATCCTCTATCCCTGACAATAGCAAATACCATAGTGCGGACATTATTGGTAGCAAGGCCTACATCTACTGTGTTGTTAGCGGGTAAGAAACAAAGAAACAAACAACCCTAAAAACGAATTAATGCGTATCTTCATTTAATAACAAAACATTTTCCTTCTTGATATTCACAGTCATTTGCAAATGATCTCATTATCACATATTTGTTGGGATAAGATCATGGATTGCGTGCTGTACTGTAGTGGCTCTTACAAGTAGTGTAGATGTGCAACTGAGTTGCTTATCTTCTCTAGACTCCTCGAGTAACCATGGCAAATGCCTTCTAGCTCTGGAAACGTTGTGCCATAAAAATGTAGTCGAGGTGAAAAACTGTGACCTTCTGATTTTACAGCCTTGTTTGCACTAATAATTGTAACATATAGTTGATGTCTTATTGAAAATAAGTTAAAGGTCTCCTATTGTAAAATGTTTTCTCTTCTCTGAAGAAACCCACAACAGCGGACTCATTTCTAAAATATAATTTAGCACAAATTCCTCTCCTGTCAGATTTTAACGTGTGACATCATTTATGGATTGTAACCAGTAGCAAAGACATAGATGTCAGGGGGGATGCAGGTGATGTGCCCCCCTCAATATTGAAATGTTTATTTGCCCCCTCCCCAATTAAAACATGAAAGATGCACTGGGGCTACCAGACGATATCGGACTAGTTTTTTTTCCCATAATCTGTCAGCCCTAATGTGAGTATTACAGTAAACCGCTCATTGAACTGCTTGACAGTGCAGCCATAACCTAGATTAGGCCTGCTACACTATTGGTTCAGACTGTTATGTCCTATGTTGGATGTTTTAATGCACCTTGGCCGCACGGCTTTACGCCAGCTCATGTGGCAGTGGCACTGATGGACTACTTGCAACCTTGCAACTGCTACCAGCTCTGCCAGATATGCAAGGGTATGGGGTGCTGAGTGCTATAGACCAAGCCGACAGTTCTGTGATTTTGACTTTAATGAAGGTGAATTCTCCAGTATTAGTTTTAATAGGTTATGGGCGAAATGTATAGTAGACTTTTATTGTTTTAAGTTATGGTTTAGCCTAGATCCTCCAAAGCCTAATGCATGATAACCCTCACTGCATTATATTCCATATATTTTGAATTGTGCCAGGTTTACTGTATTTCATTTTGTCCTTTAAATAAATAGACATTTCCACCATACATTGATGCAGAAAAGGCACACATTGTTCCATAAGAATTACTGTAACCAGAATGCAGAAAATTAAGTGTTTAATTCTCAAAATGTTATGGGGGAGAACCCCCAGACCCCCCGCTTTATATGTCTATGCCCCCCCCCCCTTCATAATGTTCAAATGAATTTGGCGCCCATGACCAGTAGTGCCCTGTCATTTCACACCAACTCATGTAGCCAAGTTATGGCATCTTACAAAACAAAGCGCCACACCTGAATGCTCCGCTTGAAGGGAGAAATGGAGGAGGAAATGATAAGGGGCTTATCCGTCAATAAATATACAGACAGATATAGTGTAGTTTGTTCAGTCTGAGGTAAGCTTACATCTCTTACAGTTTATTTACTGTACCTTGGCCCTCAAAACCCTGTGTTGACCCGACAAGGTGTGTCAAGAAAGGACAGCGTGTGTGTGTGTGTGTGTGTATGCGTGCGTGTGCATGTGTGTGTGTGTGTGTGTGTGTGCGTGCTGTGTAGTATGTGTGCGGTGGAACGGGTGTATCACAAAAGTGCCACATGGCCTCACATGAGACAGTGCTGCATGGTTGTTAGGCCGGAGCATCCCCGCTACCTAATGAGGCCGTTGGAGGCTTGTTACCAAGCGCCCTCCTTTTTCCGTCCAATGGGTAGATGCTTCTGCCTCTGATGACTTGATTTGAGTATAGGTAATGTTTTGTAAATCACTTCTCCAGTAACCTTTAAGGTGTATCCATAACATAACTGCAGTATATGTGTATCAGTAGGCTGGCTTGTCTCCAGCCTGATGCTGTCTGAATGAACACATTCAGTATTATGTTTGTTTGTTCACTTTTCTCGGACAGCCTATACCAGGGCTATCCAAATCCGGTCCTTGAGGGCCACCCTCTGCATGTTTTAGATCTCTCCCTGCTCCAACACGCCTGATTCAAGGTTGTTAGAAGCCTGATAACGATCTGTTTTTTTTAATCAGGCGTGTTGGAGCAGGGAGAGATCTAAAACATGCAGGGTGCAGCCCTCCAGGACCGGAGTTGAATAGCCCTGGCTATA
Organism: Forbesichthys agassizii; assembly: GCA_026546735.1. Taxonomy (NCBI): domain Eukaryota; kingdom Metazoa; phylum Chordata; class Actinopteri; order Percopsiformes; family Amblyopsidae; genus Forbesichthys; species Forbesichthys agassizii. The sequence continues at coordinate 905 of JAODLL010026023.1, read as the reverse complement.
GCTTCAACTTTAAATACGTTGGTGTGTTCATATTGAAGTTCAATGACATTAGATGTCAGAATCTACACATTCTAACTGCCTGAAATGTTTGGAACTGTTATGTACTAATGTACTAATGTGAAGATTGGGCGTTTTGATTGGTTGTCATGATATTGTCATGATAAATCTTTCATTCTGAATTTTATTTCATAAGCATACAATATTATTTGTTTTGGTTTACAGCTTGGTTCATGTTTCAACCATATTTGAAAATGAAATACTAAATGAATGCGAAATTCCCAATCACAAATCTTTTGGACTTTTAATTAAATTAAATAATTAGTCTTTTACTGGTCTGGCAAGAGTAGCAGAGTAACAAAACAGGTGCTGGTTGCATTACAAGAAGGCTGGTTTGTGGTCTAATGTACTGTATATTAAATCTATATCAAAACAGTTTAGACATGCACCATTTTCCATTTAATTTATAATAATCACAATGTACCCATCATATCAAGAAAACTGATAAAAGTGAAATAAATGACTACAGCAATAATTTGCAGTGATGGCTGCAGAGAAGGGGACATAATTGTAATGCCTTGGTAAAGAGGCAGTAATTGCAACTGTGGGTGAGCAGGTTTATTTTCAGCATAAAAAGTCACAGCGCAAGCAACACAGGCAACACTTTGATGACGACTACGTAATTGTACGCTAGTGCAATTTTAGCTGAAACAGACCCATTTTTACATTTGCTTATTATTCTGATGAATATGACGATATTCAGACTCAACTGTTGATGCTGACAGTGATTTCTGTTTTTTTAGATGCCATGTGCATCCGTTGTTTATTTATACACTGTTTAGCCTTATAACCTCCTGTGTTTTTATCCTTATGTGTACTTTTGGATGTTGTAATTTTAATTTCTTTTA
>JAODLL010026003.1:0-24400 GCA_026546735.1 Forbesichthys agassizii | reverse complement strand
CTACCGCACTACTTGATCAATTAGTAGCTTCGCTACTGAAAAGCTATTTGATTCAGAAAACAGCGCCGCTACCGCCAGCTACTCATGAATGTAGTTTAACTAGTATGCCCAACACTGGTAGTTCCAATCATGTAAGCTGCTAACGTAGTTAGCTTAGTAAACACTACCACATTGTATGCCAACCAGTATGTTAGATACTATGTACACCACTGTATCTAAGTAAACACTACCACATTGTATGCCAACCAGTATGTTAGATACTACATACATTACAACACTATCTAGGTTAACACTACCACATATTATGCCAACCAGTATGTTATATACTACATACATTACAACACTATCTAGGTTAACACTACCACATATTATGCCAACCAGTATGTTAGATACTACATACATTACAACACTAAGTTAACACTACCACATTGTATACCAACCAGTATGTTAGATACTATGTACACTACAACACTCTATCTAAGTAAACACTACCACATTGTATACAAGCATATGATAAACACAACCACACTGTATACCAATGATGTAAGTAAACACTACCAAAATGTACTTTAATATTGTTAGATTATAACATTCTAATAATGTAACAGAATAGATGGTGATGTTGAAAATGCAATCATAAAATACATATTATAAAATTTAATGAATGAATGAATGAATAAATACATTGTGAACCATCTCTTTATGTGAGGTATGTGCTACTGGGCCAAATTCACAGGGCAGAAGAAGACAGGCTGCTAATTAAAAACAGGGTCAGTCATTCTAGTTAACTTTGAGCTAAAATCAAAACCGTATCAATCCGCAGCCCTCCACGGCGGCTCCTAACATGTCAAAATGCATTGTGAAGCAAAGCGTAGCGCTATGGATTTGGTGATATGAGCGGTATTTGCCACTTTGCTTATGTTCTTACTTTTGGAGCCAGAGCTGTGTAGAAGTATCAGATTATTTTTCCAACATGCACAGGGAATGTAAATTTGACAAAATGTGTGTTATCTTACGGTATATTTAACTTGCAATAGCTGACTATACCTTTAAATGGGCAACACATGCTCCGTGCTATTCCAAAACAGCAAAGGACACATTTTGGGCATCCATGTCACAGGAATAAAAAAAATGTAAAAAAAACAACAATATTTATATTGCACTGCATGACTGCTGACTTCTTTATTGACAAAAGGATTAGGTTAAATCAAATAGTCACACATTAAAATGTCTATCTTCATTTCAGGATAACAGATAACTCATAATAAAAACGTGCATTGTACACACTGTGTCCTATATTTTTGTTCAGTTTGTCAAATAATGCTTAGATAATGTTTTAATAAACCGCTGTGTAGTGGCAGTTTGAAATATTGACCTTCTTTGTTATGGTTAGTGTATCGCTGATGTGATGTCCTGTTCTCAATTTTAAAGCATATAGCATAGCTAGACCACATGCTCCATTGGGGGTATAGTTTATTTTGAAACTACTGTGTTGGAGCAGCTTTTAACTAATTGCTGCAATTGTTTGAATTGCTTCATCTACTGCAGCTCTACCATTACTTTGAAACACGTGACTTCAACGTCATTTAGAAACCCCACTGTTGCTGATTGGTCCGCCATCCAGAGTGGCTGTGTGAAAGTTAAAGCAACCAGGATTTCAAGACTATTATCTAAGCGAAAATTGAGCTGAGAGCAATTTGAATGTTTATTCCAAACACTCTGTCTGGCTGTGTAAAATATTTTGGACCAATGCGGTGATATCAATTCCTGTATCACACATGTGACTGTGCTTCAGCCTATTTCACTTTGTACTGTATTCTGTCATGTTCAGGACTGGAATAAAAGGGAAGATACAGTATAAGGTAACTCATCAAAAGACAGACAGCTCACACTTGCAGATTAAATGAAACAGAATGAAACATGGCTCAACCTTGAACAAGATAAAACATGTACTGTATAGAAGATATTCCATACCCTATAACAGGTATGTCGGGTTTATTTTTTGGCATATCGCCATTTACAGTATGGCCACTTAGCAGATGCTTACAGTACAAAGTGGCTTACAAGTACAGTAGAATATTGAGGAGCAGATACATTTCATGAAATATTGTATCTTGCTCTAGGATGTATACAGGGAGGCTGTTGGAAATCAACCCTCATATGCATGTGTATAAAACATGCAGAAAAGTGCCAGAATGAGTCTGGATATGACCATGGTCAGCACAGCACAATTCATCATTGGTTTTGACATCGCCATTGACAAAGCCATAACACACAGACATATTCCGTTAGACATTCATCCACGAACAGCAGGGCAGACGCGATACAAAGCATTACACCCAGTGCGCACTACACAACACATGATGTCAGTTTAGTGTCAGTTTAGTCCTCATGTGCATGTATGCTTGTGTAAAGTGTGCTGTATTCATAGACAGTATAGTAGCATAGTTAATAGTTAGCATGCACGCACGGTCGCACGCACACAGGCACACACACACACACACACACACACAATTATCACTTCAGCAGCTAAAGCATAGAGGAGATAGTGGCTGTCGACAAGTCGTCTTGTCCTGGACAGCTACAATTTTACCGCTAAAAGCCAGCATTTTCTCCTACTGTAATTACAGATCTTACTACTGTACTTAGGGTCAGTGTTTTCCTTTGTCGATGTGATCTGCAGGGCAACAGCCCACACAAAAACACACACACACACTTAAAAGCACATGGATGGATTACCATTGGGTACAGGGAAATGATAAAGCACAGACTAATATCTCTTTCTCTGTCCCCATTCCTCCTTCACTCACACACACACACACACACACACACACACACACACACACACACACACACACACTAACAAGCGCAGTCATCGCCAGTGGCCAGTTTTGAAGACCATGCTATAGTAAAAAGGCTGGTGTGTTTTCAGTGGGTCATCAGAGCGAAATTAAACTGCCCTGGCTGGTCTACAGCTGCTAGCAAGCACCAGTCACCACATGCCATTCAATGTAAGGGAAACATTAGCCGCTATAAGCCGAACACACTCAGACACTTGTCTAAACAAACAAAAGCACAGTAGCGCGCCAACAATAATGTTGCGCTCTGTATTGACACTGTGTCATTAAAGTGTGTAATAACTCAACACTCGGGGAATAGCCGGCTTTATGAAACAGCCAAGGCTCATTGCCCTCAATATTTCCATCCTTAACTGATGCATAATGAAGTGTTTATGTGTTTTCCCTATTTACATCTATTTACATTCAAAGCGGTTTTCTGAAGCCCACCGACGCACTGGCCACAAAACTGCAGGAGCCAAATGACAACGTTTACTAGCTCTTATTATTATCCTACTGTGTTCTCCACTTTCTGCTTCCACCCCCATCCCCATTTCTTCCTCACCTCAATTGAAGAATACATTACTTCCTATTAAAACATTAGTCAATTGGAAGGCGCATGTGTGTGTTTGTGTGTGTGTGTGGTTGTAGACATGATTGTCCTCGGAGTATCCTGTGTAACCTTCTCTGTTTGTCATTCCATCTTTGTTGCCAGAAACATGCCCTGTGGCCTTGGCACTGGGCAGCCTGTTTAAAAGCACATTTCTAAATGTTTGCTTGTGTGTGTGTGTGTGTGCGCGCGCGCGCGTGTGCGTGTGTGCTGGGTGAATGGTTACAGAGCTGGAACAGTCTCATTGCCTTTAGTGTTTACTTGGCTCCCATTATAATTTATTTGCAGCCTAATGGTGTTTCTAAGCCAAATACCCATCCGGCACTCTGAATACACAGTAACACTTAGCACCACGATTGTGTGTGTGTGTGTGTGTGTGTGTGTGCGTGTGTGTATGTGAGAATAAACGATGAATGAATTACAAATAGTGTAAGCTAAACTACGTGAATGCCGTCACACAAAGAAAATCACTGTTACTGTATGTTGACATACACAAGCTAGCCGATCATATAGGCACAAAGACGCAGGCCTGCTGAATCTGTATAGCATGTAACACATGTATAATGAACAGCAGAGGCTCAGGCGAGGCAAGCCCACTCGCACACCACTGATGTTATGCAAATGTTCCACTACACAAAAGAGTCTTGACAACCCGCTATTACACGAGGCCATGGGCCATGATGCAGCCCTAGTAGAACACCGCAGAGGAGAAGAGAGAGAGCAGATAGAAACTGCAGAGGAAGTGTAGCCCTGAAAACAATGTCCTAGGAGATATAGATTTTGCAAGCTGGTTTGTGTGTCTGTGTGTGTGTGTGTGTGTCCGTGCGCACATGTGTGTATGCTGAATATGTCCAATACATGGGGGGCTTGTGGAATAAAGTGTGCCAGTTGTGCAGTGGTATTGCTTGCCAGATAAAAAAATGTGCCGGGTGACAACCGATGAGATATTGTGGGGTGGGCAAAGGGCGGGCATAGACAAAATCTTCCTGCCAATTAACAAGGACAAAGAATTCTCTGCCATTGTCTGCTTTGGGAGAGGATTGTGACGACCGTGGCAAGTAGCTGACAGCTCTGACTGAAAAGGCAATGCCTTTGTTATGGTTAGTGAAATTTGTTTATACTGAGAGCAAGTTATTAGCATAGAAAATTGATTTTACACAGAGAATAGCCAGATCAGTTGATCTGTAGATGTATGAGGGTCAATTTAAGCCTTCCGGAGTAAGAGATACTAGCCTAAAATAAGCACCTATTGATCTACACAGCTGCCCAGCTTTGAATGTTCATGTAGAAGGTTTCAGGGAAACTGTGCTGTTCTGGTGGCAAGTTTGCTACAGTAATATGGAAACAAAAAAATAACTCAACATCTGTGTCAGAGGATGCATGCTCCTCCCATTACCAATATACCAATATATGTATCACATAATGTTTAAGAGCACTTAGGGGTTCAAATGGTGGGGTCTATGGTGGTGCTACTATTGATTGCCTTGTCTAATGTAACTGTAACTGTCTGACGCGTGCTGTACGGCACACAATGAATTTCCAAAAGGACCAATTAATCTATCTATCTATCTATCTATCTATCTATCTATCTATCTATCTATCTATCTATCTAAGGATAATTATATCAGGACAAAGGTAGGCTGTAGGCCGACAAGTCAACTGCAATCAGGCAATTAATAAACCGTTTTACGAAACAACTGCTGCTAATGCTGTGTTCACGTGGACGGCAGGACGGCAAAATCAGTTGTGGTCGGCCAAAAAACAGCCGCCAACAACAGAAAATGGCATGCCATTGAAAGTTTAAACATTTAAACTTTTTTTACAACTGGATGGATGGTCGTAGCTCCCTCACACACAGAGAAAACATTGACAATAAGAAGAATACTAAAATACAAAAGTAATTAAATAAAACAGTTGCCACTAAATAACTGTGTTGAAAATATTTTTGTTAAATTATTTGTAAACAATGCGACATCGCCATAGAAACTGCCATTCCGTTGCTGTGTCGTCCGGAAAGTGTTAGCCGTCTACCGGTTTGCCGTCTAGCGTCTGCCGTGTTCCATGTGAATGCAGCATTACTCCTACTACTGATAACTGAGCCCAACATAAAACGTTGATGCCTCCTGCCTCTCTCTATGCCTTATGTCTGTGCAACTACAGTTAATGAAATGAGCCAATGCCTCATTACAGTATAAAAGCTTTGACTTTGGCACAAGTTTCCGTCTAGATTTAAGTTTGTTATGAAGGCGGGGCTAAATAATTTCAATCAAAGTTCCTTACACACGATTGGACCACCTAAAAGGTGCACTGCATTTATGTAGTGCTTTTAAAACCTTTTGGCCACTCAAAGCACTCACCAACCACCAGGAGCAGTTTGGTGTCATACTCAAGGACATATCAACACATTGTGAGGAGTTACCTGGGATCGAACCAGCATCTGCTGAATTACCTATTGTCCCGCTATACCCACTGAGCTACTGTTGCCATATACCTATATCTATAGCAGCTAGAGTGCCAGTGGCGTGATGTCATCCATTTTGAAAAAATGTTAGCTGCCCGCTTATGCTCTGACTTTTTCCCTCACAAACACTTTGGAATTGAAGGATTCCAGATTGATACTATCTACGATATGAAATTGGATCTTGTGAGATCAGGATAGGCTAAAATATAACTAATGGTATTTAAATGTGTTATTAACAGGACATGGGAATATCACACTTAACAATTAATGCATGTTTTCTCCTAAATGGCACATTATACTGTCCTGTCACACTAAATACTTGACAGACATGCTTACATGTGACACACCTGGCTGTCATTTTTTTATACTAAGTTTTGATAACTTGTCATCACAATGGCTACCTGTGCCAATAATTATGTAGCTAGCATGTCAAACTGACTGAGCTGATTACCTGCTGGAACCCAGTCTACCAGAAATGTCCTGAAGGACACACATTCATACAGGTATGTATAGCACAGTATGCGTTTTAATGTGTGTGCTTCAAATGCTCGCAACATTTCAAGATCCTGCATTAACAATTTGTGGTCATATGAAGCTATTAACATGAGCATTTTAGTCAATGAAAAGCTAATAATAAACACAATAAATGTATATACTGTATAGCTTTTAGTAAAGTTGAATTGACACATTCTTTAAATATTGAATATGTTCTACTCGCAATCAATTTATCCACCTTTTTGGGGGGTCTCTGCACATGTCAATGAATGCCCAATTACTACAAGAATGTTTAAATTAACATTCTAATGAAAGAATTTCAGAGCATGACGATGAATTGCCTCTACTATTTTAATTTTATTTTTAGTTCACATTGTTTATTATTAATGAGTCCTGTCCTTTGTTTTTGTGTATTGTATATTCCTTAATTCTGGTCCTGGTAACCGGGGCAGGAAAATTGGACAGCAGCAAATGTCAAATGGTAATATAGGGCAGAAGGCAACAACCGAAAAATACTAAAAGAATTTACCCTTCCATTTGCCGGTCATATTGTAAAGGTCAAGGGGGATGCACAAAAAAAAAGTTTCAGGGAATAATAGACCATGAACGGGACAATTTGGAACGTCTTTGTGCCAAAGAAAGAGTTCCTGCTTCATTTAACAATTTAGACAGGGAGGGGTTAGCACACCCATTGGCTAGAACACAGCTGGCCGTGCATAAGGCTCACGTAGGTGTTGAGTGTATTACATAGGGGTTTTCTTCTAGACACCATCCAATTATTTAATTTTAAATGTGATGTGATGGATTGCACAGAGATGACAAAGAGCGACAGCCAAGTTGGCATGGGAATGTAATGATAGACGTGATAGAAGTGAGTTAAGAAGCATAGAGAAACCTGCACCACTCCTATAAGCATAACGCCATGGTTCATTTAACAAACCCTTTTCACCATCAACCACTTTCTCTGTAGCTGCAGCTCCCCTTCAGTGTCCTGTCAAATGAATTCAGGGTTGCTTGAGCTGACTCCGAGACACCTCAAATGTCAAGTTCACTTCGGCAGGGGTCAGTGTCAAAATGGAAAAAAACTGGAATGCGCAGGAAACCGTCAACAGAACAAAGTCAAGTTTGCCTCTGTAACGTGTTGATTTCAAAGTGAAAAGTATCAAACCTCACCAAATATGTGTCCCTTCCAGTTAATTCCATGAGGCAAATTGTCAATGAAAAAACAAATCTGATTAATACAATTGGATGTAGCATAATGATGCATTATGATGTAGCATAATGAGGTTTAACTCATTATGTTTAACATTAGAAAAGCCAAAACCCAAATGTTAAATGCTATCAACCGTATATTTATGTAAGCAACACAATAATGTTAAACACTTATGTGCAAAATTTATTAAAAAATCTACTTCAGATTCCATCCCCATCGGGATGCGAACCCCACTCCCGCAGATTACAGAATGTTGGCCTTAGTAAGGAACCCAAAGGATATCTATAATTCACTAAAGCGTTTTTGAGGTGTCAGAGAGTGATATTTACTTAATGTATGAGTGCACAGTGTTAATCGGCAGGCCATCGCTATATAGGCCTACTGTATAGTCGCCCTCTCTATATCGCCATTGTGCGCACCCCAGTTTACTTCCAACAGATTCAAAATCTCACTCCCTGTGCAAGAAGATTGCCATGCGCTGCAATTGTCTCTGTTTAAGAATATGTGCTGTTGCTGAGACTCACAGACATCCATGCCGTACATAAGGCAATTACGCATGGACCCATGCACAGTCATATACTTTTTAACCAGTTTAATTAATCACTTATGTTAATTATTCAATATTATTCTGTTATATTCTTTTGATCTCTTTTATAGTGATGACATAGTATTGACAATGTCTTTCTATTATTACAGCCATCCGTTCTTCCTGTGAGCATAGTTGCTATACATTCAACTCTTTTCTTCATCGACTTCATTTGACTCGGAAACTGATGCATTGACTGCTGTAGCCATTTGCCACTCCGTTGACTTTCTTTTATTGCTGATACCGGAATACAAACTTCTAAATATAAAATGTATCCTGGTCTCCACCTCAGTGATCAAAACGTCGATCTCAGTCAGTGAGTTTTCTCTTTTTTAAATGTATTTAATTATTTAAAAATGTTTTTAATATTTTACAGCTGGATAAGCCATTGCATATTGGACAACGAATGAGGCGTACACATGGTTTCATACATCTTAAATTTTTGTGCTCACGCACGAGTTTTGTGAGTACAGTATGCCATATTTTAGAATGAAAGCTGCGCAATTGTTGATATATGAGGAACCTGGAGTTTAGATAATAACATTTGTTTGGAGGTGTGGACTACAGCTACTTTGACTGATAAAAACCATCTAACTTTTGTAGTTTGCTATGCACAAGAAAATCATGCTTATGTGAGCCATGCCTCGCCAAAAATAGCTTTCAGAGGATATATAATCAAGAATTGTTGATTTGCATAAAGCTGGCAAGCATAACAAAGTGATTTCAAAGACTTTAGAAATTCACCAATCTACAGTTAGGCAAACATTGTACAAATGGAGACACTTTGGGACTGTTACTACCCAACAAGAAGTGGGCTCCAGGCAAAATGACACCAAGAGCACAACAAAGACTCATCAATGAGGTAAAGAAACAACCCTGAATGACAGCCAAAGATTTAAAGGCATCATTGGAACTGGCTAACATCTCTGTTCATGAGTCTACAATACGTAAAACATTAAACAAGCAGGGTATCTACGACACCACGAAGGAAGCCAGATCTTACTAAAATGAACATTGCTGCCGCCTGAACTATTTGGGAAAAACACACAGCACTACATCTGGCATACAAAGGGCATGGCATATCATCATAAAAAACATCATCCCAACTGTAAAGTATGGTGGAGGAAATGTCATTATTTGGGCCTGCTTTGCTGCATCAGGGCCTGGCCAGCTTGTAATCATTGAGGGGAAGTTGAATTCCAACGTATATTAGACAATTCTTCAGGATAATGTGAGAATGTCTGCATGTTAGCTGAAACTGTGTAGAAGTTGGGTGATGCAACAGGACAACGACCCAAAACACAAGTCCATAACAGAATGGCTTCAGAAAAACAAAATCCAAGTGGCCAAGTCAGAGCCCAGACCTCATCCCTCATAGAGATGCTATGGAATGACTTGAACAGAGACATCCAAATGACACATGAGACATCCAAAGAATATGCTAAAGCAGTTCTGCCAGGAAGAATGGGCTAAAATTAATCCGGAACGATGTCCAGGTATGATCCACAGGGGGTCAACCAGTTATTTATTCTAAGGGTTCACTTATTTTTTCCACTACCATTTTGAATGTTTAATGATTGTGTTAAAGACATGAGAGAGTGCAGGTAGTAACATATTGCTCTATGTACAGCAAGTTATATAGCCCATTGCATTACAAAGCTAGTTTTCTACAATTGACCCTGTTGATGTAAACCTGATGTTCTAATGTATGTAACAGAACATTTATGAGCATGTCAAGTGTACGCACACATTTTTATTACCCACATATCATTTGGCAATAATATTTTTAAGAGACAACAAAACAAATTCTGCAAAATTATGATATTAATTACGCGTTGGGTATTTTAACTTTTAATTATTTTGTTTTTATACGTAAACTTACAGTTACAAAAAAAGAAAGATAAATGATGAGATACACAAATTAGGCACTCAAACATCTGCAGTGAACAATGAAACCACTCATCAGCCCTCTAAACCTGTCACCTACAGAACAGAGAACAGAGTCAGAGAGCCAAATGTCAAATGGCCATAAAAGCCAAAGAGAAATGCTCATTGCAATAAAAAAAGACATGAATAGGCCACCATTTCCTGCTCTATTAGCTGGAAAGGTCAGGAGCAATTTAAAAAGAGAGAATGAGATGTAAGAATAGCATAATGTGTAATAAAGATTAGCTAATATGGCCATTACAAGGAAACATGAACACCCTCCTCTTATGCATGGACTGATAGGCACACATAAACTTCACATGTGACTCCAAGCACTCCCACAACATAAACACAGAGCATACATCTACAGTAGCAGCATTTTACACAAGATTATACCAGGTATGGCAACACACACACACACAAACACACACGCACACACAGGCACACGCATACTGTAAGAAGAGAGACAGCTACTCTACGGTTGGATGGTTTAATGTCATTATGGCTGTCAGAGTGGCGAGAAGGGGAGCTAAGTGGAATGTAGACAGAACATTTATCAAGAGATATTGACACCACTGTGTGTGTGTGTGCATTTGTGTTGTCCATTTGGTGGAAAGCAATAGGCCTCAGAAGGCACATGTCATTTACCCATATCATCTCACTAGGCTGCACTTTTTATGTCAACAGCATTAATGTACTTTTATTCCCACCTATTGAGCTATACAAAGGTTGTTGAGGGAGGACAAATAAATACAGATTATTAAATGCTATAAATATTATAAATATAAATGTAAATGTAAACAAAAATAAACTATACAGAAAACAACAAAGAATGACATTACCAAGAAGATATCTTCATACAATTTAGATTTGCCATGGAGTTTGGCCATTTTGTCTATCAGGGAGGACCATATTGACTACTGGGATTTGTCTATTGGTCCCTAATGCATCTTACAGTACACTGCAGTGAGGTATCACAGCTCAATACCACTGCCCTGTGGTTTCATGCTGCCAAGTATTAACTGGCAATGGACACTTGGAACTGGCTATTCGCCACTGTAGGTCACCAAGTGCATATGCATCATTTCTGTCATGTGCTGCAATATGCAGCACCCCACCACCAACAATGCACGAAGACACATACTGTAACAAGCAATCCTGACCACAATGTTTCTTCCAGTGCAACCTGACCAAGATGCAGTGACCGTCACATCTCACGTTAGTTTGGAGATTTGGAATATATTGGATTGTTATACAATTAGTGCCAAAGTGGCAATAAAAAACAAAACATTGTTAGCCTATATGTACTGTATATGTCTCTGTTATAGGAAACAAGTGGTGATGTCAATCTTAGGTATGCCTACTGTAGATGCAAAATGCATGTGGCCATAAGATATTGTCAGGGATGATTGTAATTGGTACTGTATGTATAACATAATTGCTTAAATCAGAGTACTGCTGATTTCTACTCATTCTAGCTCTTTGGGGGGGACGGTAAACACAACAAGTGTGTAAAAAATCACTTCCTCAGTGCCCACTCATCCTCTCCTCACTAATTTAGAGTGGATGTCGAAGAGAAACATGTCCGCTGCTTTGTTCACCCGTTAGCCAAATCAAAAAGTTCCACGCCATTAGCCACTGAAGGTTACTCCACAGATAATGAGAGGCCCAATTAGCCAGAGAGAGAGAGAGAGAGAGAGAGAGAGAGAGAGAGAGAGAGAGAGAGAGAGAGAGAGAGAGAGAGAGAGAGAGAGAGCAGCACCTCTAAGGAATTCTTTCCCCTTCTACAGTACAAAATGCAAAATCACCTTGTTGAACTGCAGCCAATGAGGAGAAGAAGAGAGTGATTGTGATTGGCTAGGGAAAAGATTTGAAGAGAGGAGAAAAGTTTGCATTTGAATTCAGCGTCACACCTAAACAGCAGTGATGTAATGATGATATCATTATGAGTGCTAAGCCAATCCAGTAAATGACTTCACCCCATTCATTTCAAACAGGCATCTGTTACACAAATCTGATCATACATGTTCCTCAACAGTTGCTGTTTTGCTTTACAAGTAATAAAATGATGTTACTATATCTTGTAGCATGGCATTGCTTGAATAAAAATAATGATTGTACTGCTTGTGTATTGGAGATGCGATGGATGTTGAAAGACTGTTGACGTCAACATTTTCTATGCAAGCTGTTGTTTTCCAAATAAATATGTCCTTGATCTGTTACTTGATTGGTTTTCTTACAAGGATCACCCAGATTTAATTGAAGTAAATAAACTGTATTCAGTTCCAAAAGAATGTCCATGAAGCTGGTTGTGTAGCATGACTTCTTTTTAAAATAGGAATTTTAGGTGGGACTTGTGGAGAAGATTTATAACCTTTGCAGGCCTAAGCCCCTGGGTCAGGCTTATGCCTCAAAAAAACATTTAATACATGATAGAGTCTAATTTTAGACATAATGTCCAGGGGTTACAGAGCCCATGTTGGTATTAGAATGTAGGTAACACCTGTGAGATGTCTCTTGACGTGAAATAATCCATGTGGATGACACTAGGCCTTTAACATCAAACAGATTAAATGTAAGGTTTTTAATTTTAGCCTGCCAGAACATTCTTGATATAACTGAATAATCAATTGTACTGTAAATATGCATCTATAACCCAATTACACTATAGGACCACATTACATCATCTGATGAGTACATTGATCAAGCAGCCAGTAAAGTGAACAATAGTTTATTGGATTTTAGTACAGTAAAAGTTAAAAGTTAAAAAATGTTAAATGTGGGTGCTAGTTATAAATGCAGATACCTCCATAAATATATATTCGTTTTTATATGTGATTAAATATATATTTCCTAAAATGCATTCAGAGTCAAAGAAACTCTGTGCCATAATATTCCCACGGCTGTGAGAACTACGTCACCCATTAATAAAATTTGACATGACCTGTACACGTGTGACTGATGATTCTTACGATTGGTTCACACGTTTTGTAGTATTTAGCTATTGTTTCAGAGTGTGTTTGTGTTTGGTGTAGGCTTGTGTCTAGATGTCTAATAACCTTGCTTATATTTTACAACTAATTTACAAACGTGTTATAGGAAAAAGTAAGAATCATTGCAAAACAGAGATTTTCTTCATACTGTATAATTTTACATTATTTGTGCCCTATAGCATATTCAATCCAGTAAATGTTGTTACCACTTTGAATATCTTAAAAATCATGAATTAAAAAAATCAAATAAACGTTCTGCATTGTATGGCCTATGAGAAATGCAGGCACTTTCAGAAAATACTTAGCAGATGGTGATTGTGAGGCTTGAAAGTTTTGACATTGACCTGATCATGATTGTTGTTAACATCACACCTAAACTATGCCTGCAGCCACAACTGCCAGTATGATGCTGATTGGTCAGAACCAGAGCCATAGAAATAACAGAGTTGCGCCATCTCCGTTCACTCCAATGTTTTTTCACAGCAACAAAGACTCAATATAGTTCCCGGAAGTTAGCCTAAATACTAAAAGTACATTATAAATTAAATTTAAAATCTACTACTAATTCCCAAAAAACAAATATATAATCAAATTGCCTGCCAAGCACTTCCTGGAACTATTTTGCCATAGATTTTGCCTCTCCTTGAACCATGTGACCGTTGAAAATGTAAATCTTCCGTTGGCGTACATGTTATTTCCATGGTTATTTCCAGTCTGAACCATTGAACCATAATTGTGATATTAATAACAATCACAATGGTTGTTCAGACTGAAGAACAATGATTTCAAGCCTTACCAGACTGATAGTGATACTAGCTACAAAGTCAAACTGGAGCTTGTGAGGACAGTATGGTATCACGAGAATAATTTACATGCCTTTGGGCCAAAGTTGCCAAACTATTATTTCCACTAGCCCACCCAATCATAGCAGGCTAAAATCGGCCCTGTGATTTGTTGTTTGTAATAAAAAATTCAAAAAAACATTTTGCCATATTTTGAAGAGGTTTTTACAAAATCTATTGACTATAAATAATGTACGATTATCACAATGAAAGCATGTCCTCTATTCTGCAACAGGCAAATACGAAGTGAGTCTGTTACAAAAGAGTACTGTAAATCCTATTCATGTCTGGACAGTGCGCTCAGCGCAGCAAGTGTTTTCCTCCATTTCGAGGAAGTTAATCGGGAAGAAAATAGAAGCAGCCTGCTCTCGACTTCTGTTGAGAGCATGCACCCATAACATGAATGTATAAACATAGCCTATTATATCCTCCTGTCCTCATTTTCCTTGCTTCTAATCTTCATAAAACAAAGATTAAACAAAGTGCTGTAAATTGCCCATAGAAACGTTTATCGACTCCCACCAACTGTTGCGCGTACCTCCGCGGAATTTTGTGCTGCGGAGGTACGCGCAAAAGTGGGTGAGTTCAACCTTCTGCTTGCCGCCGCAGTGGGTACAGCTATTGCCGCCGGTAGTGTGAATGCCACTTGAGATACAAAATATTAATAGCATTTAATTAGAAGAAAGACCATATACCAAATAGTGTAATATGAGCTATACTTTTGTAACATTTTTAAAATATATTGATAATATCCAAAAAATATATATTTAATTGTGTTTGACAGACAAACAGAACATTGTTAAACATATAGATACATTATCTCATAATGTATATGTAGTGTTCACTCTCTGTACATATTTATACAGTATGTGCGGTGCGTGATTGGTCTAAGCAGAGAAAAGCAAAAACAAAGCTTAACAATTACTGTAGCAATAGCAACACACACAACCACATTTATAAATAACATCTGGTTTGTTAAATCAGACCCAATACCTCGAGAAGGGTCCAAAACAGCTGTTACATTAGTTTAAACACTGCCAACCACACTAGCATATGCATGGGCCTATACTGTACTCAAAGTCTCTTGAAATTAGGTGCATTCACAACAACTGAACAAGTGCCTCTAATGAGACAGTGGTGCATGAAATAGAGACACAGGCAGGAAAACACTGGTGACTGGCAGGAAAACACACACGCACACACACGCTCACACGCTCACACGAACACACACGCACAGGCACATATATGCACACGCACGCACACGCACACACACACACACGCAGAGTAATTGCAGAATGTCGGTGGAAACAGAAAAAGAAAGATGAGAACACCGTTCTCATCACGTGTTACTGTAAATTCTAATTATACCTGAATCTCCAGAGAATGTATTTGTTTCCCCTCTCTATCTCTCTCTCTCTCTCTCTCTCTCTCTCTCTCTCTCTCTCTCTCTCTCTCTCTCTCTCTCTCTCTCTTTATCTTGTCAGTCTTCTGCAGTAACACAAGGCTGTAACTGTCACTGATGGAAAGTTGAAAGATTACTGTATCTGATGAAGAGAAATCTGACACACACAAACACACACACACACACACACACACACACACACACACTATGTAATCACATCACATTGTTGCTCACATTTTTGCTCCGTGTGTGTGTGTGTGTGGATGCTCTCTTTGTGTGGGATGCTAGAGGAACGTATTACAGCAGCAAACCTGTGCAGACTCATCTGTTTACTACAGAGTCCTTGCATTGCAAATGCATTGCTTAATGTAGAGACACATCCAACATCCATGTATGTAATCTTGCCAGGAGCCTCACACAGCACACATACATGCACGTACACACAGGCGATGCGCGCATGTGGTCTTGTTAGCACGGGGGGGGAGAGGGGGGGGGGGGGTTGAACACAACGCAGCACGGGCACATGAAGGCTTATCTCATGTTGACAGCGTCTGTCTGTGCCTGTCTGACACACAGCACATCCGCACATGACTGCAATGTTTAAGCACTTCACTCCAAAACTTAGTCCTGCTAGCTTAGCTCTCTGACGGCAAAGCGAATGCAAAGGTTCCCAACGTGTGCTTAGGATCCCTATGTGTGTTTGAGAAGAGGTTTTTTTTAGAGGGCACTGACAAATATTTTGGAATCCAAACGTATTATTATTTAATCTAGGTTCATCTTTAATAATGTTTCAGCTGAGTTTATGCTATTTTTTTTCAAGGGTATTTAGGCCTGTGCAGAAAAAGCTCATTGGTTGCACTATTTGGAGAACCACTGCTACTATATTAGTGTAATGGAAAGGCTGGAGCGATTGTTTTTTTTTATTTCAAATCAACCACCTTTTCCACATTAGCTATAATCTATACACTTTTAATCACTTAAATGCAACAGTTGCAGACGTGTAATGACCTAACCTGATTGCATGTACAGTCTATAATACATGTGGGTAGGAATGTTGTTTTGGAGCTGGAGCCAGGAGCAGTTTAGCCAGACAATGAGACACACCAGAGCCCAATTAACACTCTCTATTTCTGGGTGTTGCTCAGCAGGGCGACCGAGACGCCTGGAAGCTAGCGGAGAGACCGCTTTGAATGCAGCAATAAAGTCTGAATAGGTGCTTACATATAAACGGTTTGACTCATCATGGTAGACAATGCAAGAACTGTCAGTGTATGTCTTTAAAGCCTCACTGAATAGATTTCAATCCAGAATAATCAATGCATGTGCTGTCAGTTTTAGGCTTTATCCTCACGACAACGCATTTCTTTGAAAACAAATTATTTTATTAGGCTTTTGAAAAGATTTTGCATACATATGACTGCATTTTGAACGGAGCTCAGTGACCACACGGAAAAATAAATGGAGTGAATACTCTGTATATGGTGGTGTAACTTTGAACTTGCATGACAGGCAGATGAAGGCCGCTACAGACAAAAGAGACCTGATAAGCTCACAAATGAGCAGATATCACATTGGCGAAATAGCACAACTGTCCCCTTATACATGTATACGATTCAATGTTTTGAGTATGGTATGTGCTGTTTTGGTGATATCAGCAAAGCTGCACCATTGCTCCACCCACATTTAACCTGAGAAGACAACGAATGTAAACTAAACACCTATGTGGGTTTAAGATTGAAAAATCCAATAGGTGATTTTACACTATTAATCCTACTGAAATCCAGTTAAAAGTCCAACCCGAATGAAAATCCTCCATATACGTACATATACATAAACCCCTCAATTGGAAGAGAAAGGCCCAACCTGAAGAGAGGTACAGTAAAACAACCCACTCCTTAGTACGATGACGTCGCCTAGAATATCTCCAAACCGTCACACATATAGCCTCACTCTCCCCGACGTGCCAGACTAGCCAGTTTGAGCATTTTTGCTAGCATTACATTACCGAGCCTATAAGATGTGCATGTGTAACATCTATTCCGATTAATTGCGATGGCGTATGTAAACACCAGACCAAATTAGATATCATAGTATGTAAACAGGTAACCTGAAATCTGCAGGATTCTGTTTGGAAAGACAAACAATTTTTCATGTAAGCCCAGCTAAAGACAAAGTCAGATGGTTTCCTTTGGAGATGATCCATCCATTAGTTGATTGATTGGTATAAATACTACAATTAGTTACCAACCATTAATGACACATAGAATAATGTCAAACTAATGCACACATACTGAATTATAGAATGGTCACAATTACAACTTGGTCATATAGTTTTTACACAAGGCCTGCCAATGACAAGTCACATAGAGCACGGCAATAGAGTAATATTGTACAGTAGACTACACACAGGTACGCAATCCTACACAGTCTAGACATCACTGTCCTTCCTCAATGTGGTGCTGTCGACCTCAGCCTTCTGCTCCAGACGTCCAGATAACATCACCTAAGGGGGTGGGGGGGGGTTCCAACGTCCCCTCCACTCACTCCTCTTTCCTCCATCGCCCCCTCCCAGGCTTTGCATCACAAAGCAGACAGGCCTCTCTCATCCTCCCCCTCACCACACCCCCCCCACACCCCCCTTCTCCCCCGATCAAAGTCCCAGCTAAAAACCTCTCTCTCTCTCTCTCTCTCTCTCTCTCTCTCTCTCTCTCTCTCAGTCTCTTTCGCTCTCTCTCTGAGACATATACGCAGCCACTAGCAGCTGGTTTCGAGCTTGGTTATGATCACGTGGAGTGTGATGCAGAATAACGGAAGGGAGAGGGGGTCCAGCTACTCAGTAATTATTGGAGTAGGCAATCTTATTGGCGGAAGAGCGCACGAGAGAGGATCTGAGGCTAGACTGCTTATGTCGGAATTGTGGCAGCTCAACCGGCGAGCCAAAGCTCGGCAGTATGAAGAGGATGCACTGCCATTGTAATTGGCCAGGAGCATTTAGAAAAGCTGTAGGAATCGATTCGTGCAGCTTGGCCCAGGGTAATTGCCCCACTTTGAAACGTCACTGACGCTTTAGCTGGTTGAATCCTTGCTTCGCAGCGATCCAAAATACCTCAATATTGTCTCATATATTTTTGCACATAACCCATTGTGACGGGTCATGAAGATGCGTCCTCACGGTAGCCTAATTGATAAGCTTTCGGCAGTTGAAGAAAAGCGTTGTGCTGCGGGAGAGGTCAAATCAAATGTTTGTATCCCTGCTCTCTTAGAAATACGAAAAGTTGAGACAATTTAGCTAACGGGCAAGTCCGTGTTCAGCAAAACAAACGGGCTACTGTCAAAGCTTCAAGCTGGCAAATGTGTCAAACCTCCGCCAAACGTTTGTGACCTCGTGACAGAGCGTGCAAAGCTGCAGTTGCCAGCAAACAAGCAGGCCTTTTATTGCTGTTAAAATACTGGGTGAGATGGTTAAACGGGAATAATCCTCATCATCTGTCTCGCCAAATGAACAACACTCGTGCAAACTTTCATCAGTTTTGCAGCAAAAATGATTACACATTGTGCACACAATGCTTGCGCACACACTCATACAGACTCATGTGCAAGGACATGTAAGAGATTCTCGCTTATTACAATGAGGAAAAAAAACAGTTGTATTTGTCCCTGCAGCCATTTCTTATTTCTCAGTGTGAATATTTATTGGATCTCTGTCTGAGATAGATAGGGCAGCCTTGCTCCTGTTCCCACTCACTGAAGCACATGGTGTATAAAGAGCATACTATAGTAAAAGGATGTTTCAAAATGCTTTTCTGTGTGGAGTTTACATGTTCTCTGCTTGTCTGCGGGGATTTCCCCAACTATCCGAAACACATGTTAGGTTCCAGTCAGTGCCATGTGACCAATGACACTGACATCAATCTGGAGTTGGTGCTGCACAGCGGTTGCCCACTGCTCCCTTGAGGGATGGGTTAAATGCAGAGAGCAGATTTTGCTACATGTATGTGACAATGAAAAGCACCTTTGCACCTTTCTTTAGAGGATGATGTTAATCAACTATCCTTTCACTGTAGACAACATAACTGAACATGTGTCACCATAAAATGTGGATTAATGGGGCCATTGTTATATTAAGTGTGCGTGTGTGTCTGTGTGTCTGTCTGTCTGTTCGCTCATTGCATGTTTATGTGTTTGTGTGTGGGCAGATTTCAGGCTTTCGAGGCTAAAACAATTCTGTCCAAAACACCCCAAATTAATTTAATAAATGCAAGATACAAAGCAATGCATGTCTTTAAAATGTCCCAGTGCAGCGTTGAAGCGCTGATATTTAATATATCGCGTTTTGATTGAGCGTATTCTAAGAATGCATTTCTAATGCGCCAGCGATGCTTTGTGGCTGTACTTTTAAGGCAACGACCCTTCATTTAAAGCCGTGTGTACAGTGTACAGGGCTCAGTAAGAGCCTATTACTCTGTAAAAGGAAGAGTACCTTCCGTTTTTTTTTTAATCTAAACACTAATTACCAGAATGGGAGTGAAACCAAGGCTGCCTTTATACTGATTTTCATTTAGATTCTGAGGGGCAGTTCTTCACTGAGCTTCCCAGATCCTAATTTGGTCACAGAATGACCACATTTACTCATGTTGCCAGTGACACTGTAGTCTTTTAGCATGTCCAGGGTAACACGGGAGGTGACTACACCCACCCCTATGCTTTCTCGCTATTGATTCTTCAAAGGTCAAAGTGCATGATCAGCCGCATGGCAGCGTCACTTGTAACGCAATTTGTGGATTCCTTCTAAAGCACTTAGTGTACATTTGGTTCCTAAAGACCACTGGCTTTTAACCCTTTGTCAGCCCAAGGATATTCTCTCTGCTCGAAGGCAGAGCACAGCTTTAACCTTTTTTAAAGCTTTAACTTTTCTGTTTTATTGATTGTAAAGAATATTTTAAACTGTTTTTTTTTTTTTTTGTTCCTTCAATTTCATTTTGATGCATATTACAGTTGTATCCCAACCTCCTTCTGGTGCTCAGATTGAATAACCTTCAGGTTATCTGGCAACCTCTCATAGGTCTAAACTGTTTTACGCCAAACTCCTCCCACACAGTTCCAGCAACAAGCCTGGCCTGCTGGCTGGGTTTTGCTTGGCTAATCTGCTCACAGTTACGGGTATTCTCACAGACAAATATAACCTAGCTAAGGTCACAACCTGGCTTCAACAGCACTGGCGTACAAAGCAACCCATTCTTTGGCCTTCCTTCTAAAGTGTTGTATTTATTTCTATGTGCATTAGTATGCCTATATAACAGGCCTAGTATCAGTGACGCCCATGCAGGCATTCTAAGGAGGAGGTCAGCCTAAACACAGCCTACCCCAGGGCTAAGGCTAATTACATTTCTAACTTGCTGAAATGTACACCGTCTCCTGAGAGAGCATTCTGGAATAACTCTCACCCCTGTATCAGATATCTGATGATTGATTTTTACCTCATAATTACTCTAATGTATTAATAAATCATCCGTTTCTTTCGTAAATCTTGGGGTCTGACACTGTCGGGGGAGTCATCGCCCAGTGTAGATTACGCGTGCCAAAAGTTGAAAGGTTATAGCGCATGTGAGCGTATGGTATGTGCACATACATACTTTATTTGTCTGGCAGCCTGTTACTGACACTCATGAGATACACGTAACAGTTATAACATGGTAATGCACATTTGCACCATTGACAATCTCATGTATGACGGGGAAGATTTCAAGAAGCATGTGAAGCCATTAGTCTTTTATTATCCAGAAATTAGTCATTCTGCATCCATGCAGAATCTGCCAGTGCCTTTCATCTGTCATCTGTCATCAATTTTAACTCGCTACCGCAATCTATTTGACCTTTCTGTTGCCGTGCATTAGGACAAGCATATTTATATAATTGTGTCACAAAATAAGCTTGTGTATACTACAACCGTAGACACGGGTTCGGTGTACGCATTTATACGACTCTAGGGTGACAATGCTGCCTTTTTTATTTTTACATACAGCGTACAGCAGCCCCAAGGCCTACTGTTTGCACATATACGCAGACATGAGCGTCGACCTAAAAACCTTAAAGTGTTATCACTCCATACAACGCTCCATGACAAATATGTGCCCTAAAAGAGCTTTATAAATAATGTGTGTTTTGTTTGGTCTACGTTACAGGTAGGTCATACCATACTTTATCACAGAGTGCACCGGTATTACTGGAGAGCTGTAGTTGACATGGCAACTGAATTAGTTGGTACAGTTAGATGCAGCTGGTTCCCGGGTGGCTGAGTGGAGCCTCCTAGTGTACTGCCTGCTTCCGTATAATGAGGCGACACCAGCGGTGCCTTGGGACCCGGGGATAAAGGTCACATCTTTGAGTGTCTTCTCTGTATAATGCCTGTGTGTGTGCATTGGTTGTTGTTTATGTGGTTACGTGGTTGCACGTAAGACCCATGTGTATAGTACACATGACCTTGTACACCTGCCTCAGTATGGGGTCTCTTCTTAATAACAGACATGCGCTCGCTACACATTCACAGTCTGCAATGGTGGGTGGGTGGGTGGGTGGGGGGGGGTATAGGATCTGTCAAATAATATTTTTATTATTTGTGACAGACGAAAGTGAAACTGCTGCTGTTAATCACTGCGGCCTACATACACCCACTAGTGCCTGTTTGTTAATTTCCCATGACAAACATTTGTTTGTCCGCCTGTAACAGCGTTTTGTGTTTGTGTGTGTATGTGTGTGTGTGTGTGGGTGTTTCATGCAGCTCCTAAGTAGTTAAGATTAGTCAAATGCAGTGCCTGAGTTAAGTTAGACTTTCTAAAGTAATTTAACTTAACCCAACTCAACATCAACTGGTGGAGACAAATCTACACTCCTGCTGTTTATCTAGGCTTTATCAGACAACGTTAGGCTTGTTCATGGACAAAAAGGAATAGAACAGTAAGTGCACTAATCAGGGCTTTGTTGTTGTACACGAACAAATATGGTCCCGACATGGGAAACAAAATCATAAAAACACTCCTTACCTGCTTGAGAGAAAAAAAAACATTAAATCTATGAATTATTTATTCTAAATATCTTAGTGTGCTTTGCAGTTCAATGCTTCTAAGAGGTATGACAGCAGGTTTTATACATTCTCGGTCATTAGAACATATACTGTAGCAATGGCCTGGTATGTACTGCAGACAATTAAAAAACTACCATACCTATAGGTAGCAGTAAAACACTGGAAAACTATAGCTCGCTGTAGGTAGAGGATTGTGCCCAGTATTTTAGTAGAGCACACATTTTCAGCCTTGCCCTATATGCAGTGTTCATTGAGCAATATGATACAGCACACACTCTAAAGCCCCGGACACACTGCAAGCGTCTTGAAGTGATGCAGCGACGAGAGTAAACTGAAAGTCAATGTGATTCAGCGACTTGAAGTGACAACGGGTGAAGTAACGGTTGGCGACGTGAAGTGGGTGGGTACAGAGTTAAACTAGTCTCAACTATAGGCAACGTGATTGAGGCGACTACCAACGGGAGCTAAGGATACCCTTGATGGACAGATTGAATGAAATGTTTAGAGTGGGGAAAGATACGAGAGGGATACCTAGGCAACCAAAGCATGGAATCTAAACAAGCGACCAACTTTCTGCGACAAAGCGATGGGCGACGGGCGGTTATCGCTTTCATTGTGTCCGGGGATCAACAGGTAAATCTGGTTCAAAAGACAAAAACAGAACCTTCAGCGAGCCGCGGTTCTGCATTTGAAAATGCTTGTTAATGCAAGAGGTCAGAGAATGGCTAGCTTGGTACAAGCTGACAGGCTTGTAACCACACAACCGCAGTATGCAGAAGAACATCTCCAAACAGCATGTGTACGTAATACAATTACCTGACTAAACTTTATAGAAGTTATATTTCCAGTTGTCATTTCAGTCATTGTTATTCAGTGACATACAGTGGGCATATAATGTACCTTGTACATGGTAGCTGAAACAGCCACACATAGGCATAAGTAAAAATATTCTGAGCTAGATGTACAGTTCAGTCAGGATTAGCACATGTGGTAACAAGCGATAAGCTTCCTGGTGCTCTTCACAACTAATTCACTTTGAGTTGTCAACAGTTTGAATTCCTTTGTCATAAATATCAGTGGTTGCTATGAGAATTCATTTGTTTTTTGCCCATATCTAGACAGTGTGATATTGTTATGAACGAATGAGATGATTTACTGTAACGAAGTACACTATCAAGAGTCAGATGTTGGTGTTACAGACATTTATTTTGCTATACAGTATGTGCGCACAGCTATCCATGTGCTGCCTACAGTATGTACATGTTTGCATTGACGTGTGTGTCACAGCATCCAAAAACTGCCTTGCACAAGCAGCCACACCTGACTAAATGCAAACCAGCAAACCCTACTATTTGTATAACCGTTTTAATGAGCAGGTGCCTTCCAGAATGGAAAAAGATGTTCAGCAGCCCTCTCTCCTGATGGCAGTCAGGCACGGCTCCCCTGAGTAGAATGGGAGTTAAATGAGGGATAAACATGCACCGTCTTCACACACAGCAACTTCACTGTTCAAATAGAGTCTATGACTCACTCATGCCCCAATCTTGAGTTATGGTGCATTAAAGCTCTCCACTGAGAGTTTAGGTTTTTTTTGTATTTGTTTGTTTTATATGTTCTTCCCAAATTTAAAATAGTAATCAGGGTTTCAGTGTTTAATCAGGGGTTCAGTAGTTAGAAAGCTACTTAATTAAAGTGGAAATGTGAAACATCAACTGAAATATTATGTTTTAGGTCAGAAGGGCTTAGGATCCATCCATCCATCCATCTTCATCCGCTTATCCAGAGTCGGGTCGCGGGGGCAGCAGCTCCAGCAGGGGATCCCAAACCTCCCTTTCCCGAGCCACATTGGAATGCTCTGACTGGGGGATCCCGAGGCATTCCCAGGCCAGTATGGAGATATAATCTCTCCACCTAGTCCTGGGTCTTCCCCGAGGCCTCCTCCCAGCTGGACGTG